>CAEGAE010095400.1:0-44654 GCA_903067095.1 Girardinus metallicus
AGGTCCTGCAGTGGCCTAGCCAGTCTCCAGATCTCAACCCCATGGAAAACCTTTGGAGGGAGTTGAAAGTCCATGTTTCCCGCCGCCAGAACCAGAACATCACTGCTTTAGAGGAGATCTGCTTGGAGGAATGGGCCAACATTCCAGCAACGGTGTGTGCCAACCTTGTGACTTACAGAAACCGTTTGACCTCTGTCATTGCCAACAAAGGATATATTACAAAGTATTGAGATGAACTTTTGTTATTGACCAAATACTTATTTTCCACCCTTATTTGCAAATAAATTCTTTAAAAATCAGACAATGTGATTTTCTGAATCCTTTTTTTCTCATTTTGTCTCTCATAGTTGAGGTCTACCTATGATGTCAATTACAAGCCTCTCTCATCTTTTTAAGTGGGAGAACTTGCACAATTGGTGACTGACTAAATACTTTTTTCCCCACTGTAAACCTGGATATGGATGATATAGAGGGTAAAAGTTGAAAAGGCTTCAACTGAAATTCATCTTGGAGATCTTTGCAGTCCTGGATGAGCTCAAGTGAAATGTGTCAGTCTTCTGTTTACGTTTTGGTACGGTTTTTTGGATTTACTTGATATTTAAAGTGCTAACCTGCTTCTGTTTCTGATCTTCATCATACATACAGCAGCTCTCCTCTTCAGGGTCACAATTTCAGACAATCCCAGCTCGAAACCTGTCTATTTTCTCTGCTTCTTTCCTTCCATCCCAGACGGTTTGACTGTTACATCAGCCTGTGTTTCCCTTCCTCTCTCCCTCCCTTTTCCTTCTCGCTCTCTCTCCCTCTGAGTCTCCTGTCCATACCCACAAATGCCTTCCGAAGACGAGGTCAGCAGCAACTCACGGCTTTGAGTGCATCAGGTTCTAGAGAATGTGGAATCTTCTCTGAGAGAGGACAGGGGGAACGTCAGAATGTAAGTAAAACCAACAAAGAAGAACAAATGTCATCTTAAACTGTTCAAAAAAAGTAGTATATTCACACAACTTCCTTGTTAAAAGTTGCATTTTCTTCATCTAGATGCAGGATTTTGGAATTCAGTCTTATATGTTCCTGCTCTTTTATTTCTTTTTTTTTCTTTTTTTGTATAAATGTAGCAATAAATTCAGTAGAGCTGCTCAGCTTAAGATTTAAAGTGTAATGTTTTGATTTCCTCTGACTAATTCGTCCGCAGACGTACGTAAGGATGCCGGGTGAATGAGATCAATGACTCGAAATGGAAGATTTAGAAAAAAAAAACATTTCTTATTCACAATCTGCCTTTCAGGATCGCAGCTCCTTGAGACGACGAGCGTCATGGAGGTCAAACTGAACCTTTGCTGCGTCTTCTTCATCCTGACGGCCGCCACCGTAAAGGCTCAAGTCAATCCAGGTATAGAGACTCGTTCAGACTGTTCATTTGCCAGCCAAAAGGCAGACCAATCAGCTGCTGTTCATAAGATTATTCAAAAAATATAAATATTGGCATGTTGTCCGGGCATTAATGTGGGTGGGCTCAGAATACGTGATGCGTGTGTGGACTTGTACGTGCTACATATAGAGGACCACTGTCACCATTGAGGACATTTTCCAGGTCATCAGTTCTACAGGTTAGGATTAGAGTTATAATGTGAATTATGTTCTGGTTAAAGTGTGTGTTAGGAATATACTAGTAATAATTTGTTGGATTTGAATTTAACTCAACTGAATAGTTGGGGTTAGAGAAAATGTCTAGGTTAGGCATTTATCGTATCGTTTATCATTTAACACTTATCTCAATAAATTTCTCGTCCCAATGAGAATTTTGATTCATTGTTGTCACGATAAATTCCAGTCAATAATGTTTAAAACCCCCGAAATCTGTTTGTATTGGGGAGATTGCTAGTCTTATTATTTTTCTCCACTGTTTAGACATTAGGGTATTGTATCGGTTATCATGTATCGTGACAAATTTCTTATCACGATAAGGATTTTGATTCATTGTTGCCACAATAAATTCCAGTTAATGATGTTTAAAATGTCCCCAAACTGTTAAGATTGTTAGTTTTACTATTTTTTTCGTTGAAGCCATCAATACATTTGAAAAAGAAAAAGTAGTATGCAGTTATTCTTTAAGTGACTTTTGTCTTAAAGAAGCAAATTGAGTCAGGGCCACACGGTTACCTCAAAGAAGAACTGATAAAAAGTTCTTATCGTCACTTTTATCCTCATCACAAAATGTACTGCGGTGTGGTGATAAAACTTTAAGTTCGTATTTTAAAAGCAGTTTCTAAAATGAATGGAAGCCGATGCGAAGTTCTCTGAGTGATAGCAGTACAAGGAAGTGTGTGTGTGTGTGTGTGGGTGTGTGTGTGTGTGTGTGTGTGTGCGGTTTGACCAGTGGTCAGGAGGCAAACATCCTCAGCACAGGCAGAGCTTTCAGGAGCAGGAGGTAGGGTGGGGAAGGCAGAAGGTTTGTTGGCATAGCTCTGGCTAACACACACTCCTGCTCTCATTCTCCACACGTGACCAATCAGGTGCGTCCTTACATTTCAAGACTTTTCCTTTCTCTGCCTTCTTAAAGCTGCGCGGGCAACGGGGCGACAAGAAAACCTCAACCGGGGATAGGATTAATCAGGATGCCCTTTGACCCCTTCGTCTGCTATTTTTGGGATCGGATGCTTTCTCTAATACTTTGAGTTTTGTTTTTCTAAGAGAATCTGAGTCGGCTTTCTAAGATTTTTTTTTTTGCTAAAAAAGTGATGAAAACCGAGGAAAGTGAAGAGCAGCCAGTTCAGCGGACACTCCCTTCTCGTTTTGCTTAGACTGGCACCCACACAGTGATGCCTCTGTTTGGCTTCAGGGGCCACGCAGGGCAGCAGGAAAAGGGGCAAGAGGGAGGAAGGCAGTCCGGTCCAATTAGTACTCAACTCCTCAGGTCCTGTAGAAGTCTATAAAAAGAGGGGAATGGGTGGTGTGGGTGGAGGGAAGTGGCAAGACACTTGCAAAAGTATTCATGTCCATTAAACTTTTCCATGTTTTGACACTAACACAAACTTCAGAGTGTTTTGATGCCTTCACCAAGTTGGACAAGATGTTCACTGCTTTGGAACTCAAAACCTGAAAAGGTGTTTGTATTGAGCTTCCTCGGTCAGGACTTAAAGGGACAGTACTGTTTAAAATCGACTTTTTTGAGCCTCATGTTATAATGTTATTCGCTCATCAAAAACATACCTGGAGTGTTGCCTTGATTCTTTCATTCAGAGTTGAGAAATCCCTTAATCTCCCATGGCAACCAGGTGTGCAAAACACCTGGGTAGACCTAGCCCCACCTTTGAGGACGAAACTCCTCCACAGAACAACAGTTTCCAAGTTTCTGCCTCACAGATCAGCTCCCCCCAGCCCCGGGACTCCTCCACTCAGCTCCTTCAGACTAGCCAGCAGCAGTTAGCAAAAACCAATATGAGAAGTACGAACTGCTACTCAGTGAAAACGTTGTTAAATGGTTACTAGAGGAGGCATGTTGTGATGACTTCCTGAAGGCGGATTTCGGTCAAGTCAAGCTTATTTGTGTAGCACATTTGAGAAACAAATCAGTTCAAAGTACTTCAAATCATGACAACATGACAGAATAATCAATTGTGAGACAAGCAAAAAAACCATTTAATTTTGCTAAATGTCATCATCAAGAATGATCATTAAATACAGATCAAATATATCAATTAATGTTCTGGTTACTATTCATCAATGGCAGCTCTGAACAGATGGGTTTCTGGCCCTGATTTAAAGGAACTCAGCATTTTGGCAGTCTTGTAGTTTTCTGGAAGTTTGTTCCAGAAAACTACAGCTGGGGATGCAGAGCAGACCAGAACCAGAACCTGAGAGGTCTGGAAGGTTGATACAACGACAGCAGATCTTTAATGAGTTCAGTGTTTTATGAACTAACAGAGTATTTTACAGCAGCTACGTTGTGTCTGGTTACCTTTTCAGAAATGTGTCGCTATCCTCTGGGCATGACCGGCGGGCAGATCCAGGACGAGGACATCTCTGCTTCCAGTCAGTGGTCCGAGTCCACCGCCGCACGATTCGGAAGGCAACTTTGACTCCTGCTTTCATTCCAACACCTCACTTCTGATCTATTTGAGAAACAAAAAACTGCCAGTCGTAAATTTAAACTCTCTCTTTTTTTTTTTTTTTGTCTTTTTCACCCTCTGCTTCCACAGACTGGACTTTGAAACCGGCGACGGGGACGGGGCCTGGTGTCCCGACATCATGTCGGAGCCGGGCGGCTTCAAGGAGTACCTCCAGGTGGATTTGCGCTCGTTGCACTTTATCACCCTCGTTGGCACCCAGGGTCGCCACGCCGACGGCATGGGAAACGAATTCGCCCAGAGGTACAGAATAAAGTACAGCCGGGACGGCAGCAGCTGGGTGGGCTGGCATGACAGGATGGGAAATCAGGTGCGTGTGCTTTCCGGACAACATTACTTCATAAATCTGAGTCAGTCGCGGCAACAACGTGCTGATTATTTTTAATTATATCTCTGGGGAACAATAGAAACAGACTGACTACCTGTTTTAACAGTTTAATAATAAAAAAAAAGCTAACAGATCTTTACAGTGATGAGGTGGAACTTAGTCATTCTTACAAAGTGCCAAGGCATCTTCGTTATTGTTGCAGCGATTGCAGTTTTTAGGCCAAGTACCGATCATTAAAAAGCCCGACCTGCCGATTCCAATTTTGGCCGAAGCCAATTTATTTAGTTTTTTGTCTGAAAAGTTGCAAAGTATAACAACAGATTTGCCAAGTTGGCATCAGCAATGTGACTATTGTTGCTACTATTGTTATCGGTTGGCTCTTCACAATAACAAATTTTGCTGGACAATAAAACGCTCCAGAAGTTTTGCGATACACGACGATATTGTTGTTTTTGAGATAATTTTCAAGTCATGTAATGCTAACGGCATAACAACGCAAGAAGACATTCTCGAAGATTAATGAACTATAAATTCTAATGAATATTTAACACTGGAGCTGGAAGACATTTTAAATATATGAAATAAATAAACAAAACTACAGAAACAACATGTGAATGAATTATGAAGTCTCTGTAAGCATAATTGTCTTTCAAAAAACTGTCTAGTTGAGACCAAAACACCAAACTTTTGACTTTTGTCACCCAGTTTTTTTTTTTAGAAAGAGAGAGACAAGCGATAAATCATTCAAACGAAAATTTAGTTTGTTTTACGTTATCATGATATTAATTAATTTATTTGTTACTGCGACAGGCCGAGTGATTGGCTGATTTTCAGACCTTTGCACAGTTGGATAAGATCGGTTTCACATGTAGGTATTGAGGAAATCTGGTCTGATTTATTCGGTGCCCCCCTCGTTTTGATGCAGCACGATGCTGATTTTCTCCAGGAAACCACTGCCATCACAAGAACACAAGGATTTCTGAAACATCTCAGCCTCTTTGCTGGGTATCAATCTGCTAATAAGCGCAGTGCATTGATTTCAGCTGGACTCTTTCACAGCTTCACCCGTGATGATCACATAACAGCGCGGGAAGTATTAACGCATCATTTTCTAGCAAGGCAAAACGCAGTAAAAACACATTTATAATGATTGGGCTGTCTGCTGGTGTCACGTTTAAGACTTTGTAGCTAGCTTGTTAGCTAGCAAGATTAAATAGATTAAACAAGGTTAAATAGTCTTACAACAAAACTTAACACCTACGGTTAATGTATTTAAGGCCAACTTACTTTAAAAAAAAAAAAAGATATTTTAAGCTCTTCAGGCTTTTTAAGGATGTGCGGACACCGTGATGATTTCAGTGTAAAAATTACTGAACTTTTTCTTTTTAAATAAGATTTTGGGCGTTTCTGTTCCCTCACCATCTGAATTCGGTGTTGGGTTTGTCTCATTCCAGGTCGGTTCCAGCTCCAATTAGAAAATTGGATTTTCCAAGTCAGATGCAAAAAGCGACTCCACTTAATTTCGTCCGTCTCTAGGCGGAGCGAATGCAGCTGCATTTGAGGCTAAAGTTGGAGGGGCGTCACAGGTGGAGACAGAGATAAGAAACAGGACAGCTTTTAACTCACTTCAAACCACGACACCCCAGGCGGCCCTTCAGATCAGGGCAGAAGTTTTTATTTTCACTTACGTTAAAATTCAAAATGGACCTACACATCAGACACACACTTTGCACCAGTCTGAAAGCAAAAGAAAATTGTTAAAGATGTTTTCCTCCAAACTAGGAATGTGTAAGAAAAAGGAAATAGTAGAAACTACACTAAGTTCATGCTATGGCTGTGTTCATGTGCGTAAACATGTGGTGTACATAAACATTAACGTGTGTGGTTGAAATAGTTGCTTAATAATTCCTTACAGAATTTATTTATTTATTTTTTTTGTCACAATTGTTTCAGATCATATAACAAATTTCAATGTCAGACAAAGATGAGCTGAAACAATCCTGATCCTAAGCAGTGGTGCCACCAAGAGGGGGTCTAAAGGTGGTTACAGCCCCATCTTGAAAAATGTTAAAGAAAAAAATGATAAATAACTAAATATATATAAAATGTAAATTATGCATTTCCTGAGCTGTGAATCCCTGTAAATTTTTTCTGGTCTGGTCTGGTCTGGTTTAAGGTCACCCCACAGTACTTATAACAGATTTAAATCTTGACTTTGATTAGATCACTCCAAAAAATTTTCATTGGGGGAGAAAAAAAAACAGAATCTGGCCTGGGATAAGGAACCTCTTACTTAGCAATTAAAGTAAAATTGTCAAAATAAAAGGCAAAAGCCTGTTGATTTGATTGCTGTCGTACCAATGAGGATTTTCCCTTTGACTATTGAGCAAGTTATACATAATCTTTTGACATGCTGTTCATAAAAGAAACTTTTTCATCACGAAGGTGTCCTGTTAAATCATTTTATGATATTCTCTAAAATGAAATAATTTTTAAAATTTTCTATCAGAAAAAAAAGGCGTGGTGGAATAATAATAATAAATTCCTACTTAAATATGATGTCTATTTCCATTTACAAACCTTTACAACCATTTTTACAAATTTAGATTACAGACAGAGATTTGTATTATTCTTCTCCTATTGGTGCAGAAGAGCAAATATTAATCTGTCAAATTAAAGTTTGCTTCTGTTCAGTGACACACTGTGTTATGTCTAATCTGAGCGCCCTGCCTCTCCGCTCGTAGGTTATCGAGGGCAACAAGAACACCTACGATGTGGTCCTGAAGGATCTCGACCCCCCCATCGTCGCCCGTTTCGTCCGCTTTATGCCCGTCACCGACCCTTCCTTGATCGTGTGTATGAGGGTGGAGCTCTACGGCTGTGAATGGCTGGGTTAGTCGGGGCTCTTCACCAGGAAGGCTTAGGCATGGGCTGGTGCGGCATTCTGATGGCGTAATAAATCTGATTAAAAATACCACAGATTTCCTTTACTGACACAAAAATGAAAATCTGAAAACAAAAATGTTTAACATTATCCTTTATTTAAAAAAAAAAAAAAAAGTTGCAAATATCTGGTGGGACATCTCAGTGGCACGCGCCGAAGAATGGCTGCAAACAGCTTAAAGGAGAAATGTTGTGATGACTTCCTGAAGGAGGAGTTTCAGAAAGAGCTGGAGCTTTTTAAAGAGACGGAGGCGTTAAAATGTGACGTCAAATGTCTTCTGTCATATTTGATATATACAGCATTTTCACAACACCTGAAGGTAACATAGTTACTTGACCGTGCTATAAAATTATTCTATGTGCCTGAAAAATACATAATACTGCCCCTTTATACTGTGTTCCAGTACAATTTCTCCAATTTTCAAATTTAGCTTGTTTTTAAAATTGAAACAAGGTAAATTCTAAAGGTCTCTATGGAAAAAGTGACATTTGTAATGTTCTCTGTCATAGATCCATCCATCCCCATCTGTCCAAAGTTTTAGTATTTTTCCAATGCAATTTTATAAAGGTCAATTTTGACCCATAATCCTATGGAAGCCTCTATAGTTAATCAAGTCAAAAAAAAAGAAAATACAAGCAGTCTTTGGGCAAAGCTTGTTCAAATATTAGTCTGTTTGACTGTTTTCATTGTCTTCATTGTAGGGAATGCAATTACGCTGCTTTAAACTTTAAAGTATAAAGCAGACGTTAAAAAGAATTTAAAGTTTGCTTATATTGACAGCAATGTATCGTGTGGCTCGGATAACATTTCTCTGTAGTTTGACGGAGGTTCTCTAGTTTCCACAACATAACAGTTCATGTTAAAGACTTTGTTTTTATGTTTATGATGTAAAGCACTTTGAAATGCCTTGTTGCTGAAATGTGCTATACAAATAAAATTTGATTTGATTTGATTTGATTTGATTTTAATTACTTAAAGTTTATTACGTTCGTTTCCAAATAGCTGATTTCGTCCTTCTTGTTTTTATAGTCAGTTTCTTTTAGCCAGCTGACTGACAGTGTGCAGTAATAGTGACCATGCCAACCAGCCTGTGCCTGTACAGACTGAGTTTTGCTTTACAGCATATTTTTAGTATGACGTCTCTATGTGATATTGTGAAAACTTAAAAAAAACAAAACATAATTTTAGTTGTTTTCCTCCTGCTCTTTCCAGATGGCCTGGTGTCTTATAGCATTCCAGATGGACACCAGATGATCTACAGAGGCCTGGACGTCTTCTTTAATGACTCTGTGTATGATGGAGCAACAGCTCAAAGGTCTGAACTTTATTTCTACATGTAGAACTATGAGGTGAACGAGCACGAAAAAAAAAATCAAACTTTGCTTCTCCAGACTGACCAAGGGCCTGGGCCAGCTGACAGATGGCACCTGGGGTTTGGATGACTTTCTGCACAGCCATGTCCCTGGAGCGTGGCCTGGGTATGACTACGTGGGATGGAGCAACAAGACTTTCCCTAAAGGTTACGTAGAGGTGGTCTTTGACTTTGACCACATCCGCAACTTCACCTCCATGAAGGTGAGGAAGGACTCAACGCAGGCATTAGAGTACCTTTAAAGGGGCAGTATTTTGTAAAATCAACTTTTTTGAGCCTTACATCATCTTATAATGTTATTCCCTCATCAAAAACACAACATTCCTTCATTCATGTTTGAGAAATCCCTTAGTCTCCTGTGGCAACCAGCTGTGCAAAACACCTGGGTGGACCTAGCTCCGCCTTTGAGGACGAAGCTCCTCCTTGGACATGCAGTTTCCAAGCTTCTGCCTCACAGATCAGCCCTCCCTTGTGACTCAGCTTCTTCAGACTAGTCAGAAGCAATTAGCGAACACCTGGTGGAACTGCACATCTGTTGAGCTCATTAAAAATGTTTTTAAAGGGTTAATAGAGGAGCCATGTTGTGACGATTTCTTGAAGGCGGAGTTTCAGAAAGCCCATGAGTTCTTAAAGAGACAGAGACCCAATTTCAAGGCAACAAATCAGGAAATAAAATTTATTTTAGGTCATATTTGAGACATGGCATTTTTTATAACAACTGAAGTTAAAATGATTCCTTGATCGTGCTATAAAATGGCACCATGTGCCAGAAAACACATAACACTGCCCCTTTAAAGTCCGGCACACAGCAGGATTTAGTCCTTTAATAATGCCTACCACCTCTACAGGTTCATTGCAGCAACATGTTCAGCCGTGGAGTGAGGCTGTTCAGACAGGCCACGTGCTTCTTCCGCTCCGAATCAGAATGGGAGCCTGACCCCATGACCTTCAGGCCATCCGCCGAGCCCCTGAGCCAAAGCGGCCGATTTGTCACCGTGCCCCTGGGGGATCGAACGGCCAGCAGCATCAAGTGCCGTTTTCACTTCGGCGACCAGTGGCTGCTGTTCAGCGAGGTGGCCTTCCAGTCGGGTAAAACTATCAGAGCCACCCCTCAGAAAGCCTTTCATTCCCACTGCACAAGGCCAGCATGTTGGATTCATAGCGAAACCGCCTCCTGACTCAATTCACTCTGACTTCCTTGCCTTTCTGTGTCACAGGCTCTGCCGTTTACAACACGTCGCTGGGTCCTCACAAGCACGGACAACACAAAAAAACCCTTCTAGGTAGCCAGCCGAACCTCATCTGATCTGGGGTTTTTTTTTTTGTTTTTTTTTAGTAAACACAAATAAGGCTTTCAGGTGCAAACAGTGTTGTTTTATTTAAAAGTAAGCAAAGGTGAAGATAGGGTGGGGAAAATAAATGCTTTCTAGGTAAACACTGCCCCCTGCTGAGAGAATCACAAACTACAATATTCAATCTGAAGATTTAAAAAAAAAAAAAGAGAGAAGAATTTCTTTTTTATTTATTATCCAGCAATAAAGTGGTGAGGGAGTGCTACGTTTCTTTTCATATGACACATGATTGGCCACATTTAAGTATTTTCAACACTTTCCTGTGCTTCGTCAGGGGAGGATCCCACTCACAAAGTGGATAACAGCAACACAAGGATCCTGATTGGCTG
The DNA here is from genome assembly GCA_903067095.1 of Girardinus metallicus. Taxonomy (NCBI): domain Eukaryota; kingdom Metazoa; phylum Chordata; class Actinopteri; order Cyprinodontiformes; family Poeciliidae; genus Girardinus; species Girardinus metallicus. The sequence continues at coordinate 10,450 of CAEGAE010095400.1, forward strand.
CCTGGTGGCTATTATCGCCATCCTTTTGACTATCATAGTCATCATACTGTGGAGGCAGGTCTGGCAGAAGATGCTTGAGAAGGTGAATGAACTGCATTTACTATTGGGATTTTTTTTGTCTGTTTTGATTTTGGGGGGAAAATTGTTACTGATAGCTGAAAGTTCAGACTAGGAGAAGTGACATTGGAACCACGTTAAAAGTTACTGGTGTTGCATATCCTAAAATAATGGCCTTAGTCATTTTTTTGCCAAAAGTTTTTTTTTTTTTTTTTTTCTGCCTAAAACATTTTTTGGAAAGAAGAAAGTGGTGATTTTTTATTTCTTTTTTTTTTTTTTTTTTGCAGAAATTGCTTTTGGCACAAATGACTTAGGCCATTATGTTATGACGGTGACAATATAAAATTTAAATGGGTGAAACAAGCTATTCTTTAAATTTAGGGTGCCTTTCCACTGGCAGATTAGTTCACTTATATCTAGAACTTTTTCATCAATATTAAGTCATTTTTTTACTTAAAACATGCTCCTTCAGATTGCTGAAAGTAACCTTTCAGCAATAGGTTTTGCCTTATTTCAAGTGTACTGTGGTAATTGCATGAGAAACCAGACCAAAATTACTTGTCAAGATTTTGGATTTTTGCAGTGCAGGATTTTCCAGTCAAAGTACAGACCTGGAATTTCTGGCAAAGCTTAAAAATTGAAAGGAGAGGATTAAAGACTGCTTACCATTTGTTAAACGTTGACATAACATCTCAAAGAACTATGTTCTGACCATGAGAATGTGAAAAAGTGTAAAGGGTATGAAGTCACTCACACAGACTGTATCCTCTCACGCATCGTAAGGCCTCCCGCCGCTGGCTGGACGACGAGCTGACGGCTCGCCTCGCCGTCCAGACCCAGGCCTTCTCCTTCCTCCACTCCTCTCAGTCCAGCGAGGACGGCTCTGGCTCCATCTCCACGTACGAGAGAATCTACCCCGCCTGCGCCGACTACCAGGAGCCTTCTCGCCTCATCCGCAAACTGCCCGAATTTGCTGAGTGCGCAGAACACTTCGGTAAGGAGGGAGCCGGGGGTCGAAGGTCAACGCTAAGGTCTTCAAAAGCAGCCGAAGCAACAGGTCCTGCAGCGCGTGCTTCTCTTCCAGACTCGGGAACCTCCAGTAGAGCAGGCGTCAGTTCCGACGGCGCGCCGCATTACGCCGAGGCGGATATCATCAGTCTGCAGGAGTCCTCAGACAGCGGCTCCATCACAGCCGTCAACATGAACCTCTTTGCTGGATCGGATTCGACCTTGAGGGAGTTCCCAAGAGAAAAGCTGACCTTCAAGGAAAAACTGGGAGAGGGCCAGTTTGGGGAGGTAAACTCATTTTTTGACTTGACATTAAAGTTACTTCTGTTCAGTGTCAAGTAAAGACCTGAACCAAAGCGTACGATGAGCCGATTTCCCTCCACACAGGTGCATTTGTGCGAGGCTGAGGACATGCAGGACTTCTTGGGTGAGGATACGTCGATGGAAGGTAGCAGCGAGTCTCCTTTGCTCGTAGCTGTGAAGATGCTACGGGAAGACGCCAACAAGAACGCCAGGTAAGGGTCGCTGGCTGAACGGTAGAGTGACAGAACCGCCTTTGGCCTGTCCGGTTCTCAGTTTTAGTTGGTGAATTTGCTGCAGGAACGACTTCCTGAAGGAGATAAGAATCATGTCTCGTCTGAGGGATCCCAACATCGTCCGCCTGCTGGCGGTATGCGTGGACACGGACCCGCTGTGTATGATCACAGAGTACATGGAGAACGGAGACCTGAACCAGTTCCTTTGCAGTCTCAGGCTGAAGACCCTGACTGGTGGCGAGGCAGACCAGCAGGAGGGGAGCGACGAAGTCAGGTAGTGCACCATCTCGGTAAATTCATAAGCAGTTTAGGCTTTCTCACGTCAAAACCGCAAACCGATGTGTTTCATTGAAACGAGTGAAAAGTTCAGTGCACATCTGCATTCAGACCGTTGAGTCGATACAGAACTGCCTTTCACTGCAGTTACCATATTTTCTGGACTATAAATCAACCAGAAATTGCCGTCTTTGACTTTGACGTCTGCAGGCAGTTTCTGGCACACCGATGTCTGTGGTCTAAATCCAGTCCAATCTCTGGACTGTAAGACCAGCTAACCTATGAAAAAAAAATCTGAGAGTTGTAGCCCAGAAGAAACACGGTAAAAATGCAACTATTGGGTTGGTTTGTACCAGCTTTTGAGCATGTAGCAGCTGAAATGTTTGCCTGTTTTTTCTTGCAAAGTTCTTGCAAAGGACTTAAGCTCTGTTTAATCTGATCTATTTTGTGATTTTGTCACACATTCTTCAATGGACTTTAGGGGTGTAACAAGATCTTCTCATACAAGATCTGATAATATTAAAACATCACAAAAATTCTTGTTGAGGTGACGGCTGTCTTGTGAGCATTAGTCGGTTGCGGGTCCCGTGGCTTCGCTTGAGGAAGTTGTAACAGACGATGCCCGAGTTACTCTCAAATCATTTGTTTGGCAGCATTTTGGGTTTCCAGTAAGAATGATGAATGGTGTCAGAGCGAAGACACAAGTACTATGTAAGCTCTGCAAGTTGTTCAGAACTGAAGAAGAAAATAAGCAAACAAACTGAACACACAAACATTTTTAAGTTCTGTAGAGAACTTAAATATGGATCACAGGTAAAAACATTGCTAAAAGGTTAATAGAGGAGCCTTGTTGTGATGACTTCCTGAAGGCGGAGTTTCACAGTGTGTAGGAGATTTTAAAGGTGCAGAGGCCCAGTTTCAAGGCGTTAAATTACAAAGTAACATTTCCTTAAGTCATATTTAATATATAGAGTATTTTTATGACAACTGAGGTTATTGATTATGCTATGAAATGGCACTAAGCTCCTGGAAAGTACACAATGCTGCTCCTTTAAATTACTTCTGAGGCTGATTAGTTGCACTGGATTTAGCAGTATTAGAGTAAAGTCGGCTGAAAACAAAAGCATGCTGCACTTTCCAGATTTTGTATTTAAAAAACAAAAACGTTTTGTTGGCTCTAGTTGCCTTTATTTGACAGTGGTCAGATAGGAAAGTGGGTAATGAGAGAGGGGGTAGACATTGTAGTAAAGGTCATTAGGCTGCGACTCGAACCTGCAATTGCTGCAGGACTAAGGCCTCCTTACTTGGATTGTGCTTTATACCTGCACCACTACTGCACCACACTTTTCAGATTTTTATGCATAAAAACGAATCAAGAGCCTTTAATCAGTACGATACTTCTTCTGTCCTGTATTGTAGTTCCGTCAAACTGCTTGGCATGGCGGTGCAGATCGCGTCTGGTATGAAGTACCTGTCCTCTCTCAACTTTGTCCACCGGGATCTGGCCACTCGAAACTGCCTGGTGGGGAAGAACGACACCATCAAGATAGCAGATTTCGGCATGAGTCGGAACCTCTACAGAGGGGACTACTTCCGCATCCAGGGACGAGCCGTCCTGCCAATTCGCTGGATGTCCTGGGAGAGCATCCTTTTAGTGAGTGATCAAAGGAAACGGGATTGGATTCCTTAAAAACTAGCTTAGAATGAGTCCACTTTGGGTTCTGTTTTTGTTGTCTCTTCTCCCAGGGTAAGTTCACCATGGCCAGCGATGTGTGGGCTTTCGGGGTGACTCTGTGGGAAATCCTGACCCTGTGCAAGGAGCAGCCGTACTCGCAGCTCTCTGACGAGCAGGTGATCGAAAACACGGGCGAGTTTTTCAGGAACCAGGGCAAGCAGGTGAGCGCTGCACAGGTGGTCACCGCGCATTTACAGTGTTGAGCTAAAGTATTCATGTCCAACTTAAATTATTCAATGTTTACGTCCATGGACTTTAGTGTATTCTTTTGGCATTTTGGTTGATAAGTCTACACAAAGCAGGTAAAAACATTTGACTGGAAAGGAAACGAGACATGGTGTTTAGATTTTTTTCAACTAAAATCTGAGAAATGTGTATGGAGCTAAATCGAGGCCATAAAGTTTGTTCAAAAGACGAAAAAAACTCAAACTGAAAAAAACTTGGATCCAAAAAGTAGTTTTGTTTCAAATCTTTTTTTTTTCTCAGTTTAAATTTTTTTTTCTTCCCTTTTGAACAAACTTTATGGCCCCAATGTTGCTCTGTAATTTCGGAGCTCCAAAAGTCAAAACTTCGGTGAAGAAAAAAAAAAAGAAATCTCAGAACTTTTGAGATTCATTTCAGATTTTTTTTAGAAAAAATCTTTCCAAAAACTGAAATTCAGAAATGTAGAAAATTTCTGTTTATTTTCTAGCAATTTTTGACTTTTCAAGCTCAAAATTCAAGATTTTCTAGATGAATTTGGAGATTAATCTCAAAATTTCAGTTTCTTGGCACTAATTTACTCCTCCTTTTTTTTGTGTCTACAATAGCCATTCAAATGCAGTTGGAATCTTTAGCCCTGCTGTCTCAACGTTGCACAAATGGCTTTTCTTTCACCATAATATAATATTTCCAATCAAATATAGTAGATTCTGATAATAATGTGACAAAGTATGGAAATGTTAGTGGTTGAAAGCTCCGTATGGTGCTTACTCTGTTTGTACTGTCTTGTTTTATACGACACATGCCCTTAACTATTATTAAACTAAACATAGCCTGTCTTGCTTGCGATATAGCCCTGTTTTTTTATGCTCCCAGGTATACCTGCCAAAACCGCAGTGTTGTCCTGACAGAATCTACGGCGATCTCATGCTAAGCTGCTGGAGGAGAAATGCTAAGGAAAGGCCGAGCTTCCAGGAGATACACGCCCAGCTGATGGAGAGCAGATGAGACGCCAAGCAACTTCTATAGGGTTAATTAAAGCCTAGAAGTGTCAGTTCTGGATTATCTGGACAAACTTTGGAGCTAAATTAGGGTCACAAAGTTTGTTCAAAAGAAAAAAATCTGAAACTGAAAAAAGAAAATTTACATTCTGTTTTGCAGTTTGAAAACTGTTTTTTTCTTTATTTTCAGTTTCAGTTTTTTTCCCTTTTAAAACTTTTCAGTTTCAAAATATTTTTTTGAGGTTCAATTTTGTTTTTCAGTTTCAAAATAATTTTTCAGATTCAAATCTTTTTCAGTTTTTTTTTTCTCTTAACAAACTTTATTGCCTCAATTTAGCTCCATACAAACTGTTTCAGTAATAGGCAGCCATCTGGCATACCATAAAAACACTGAATTACAAAAATTGGATATCCGATTGCTTGGAAGGTTTGAAAATAACCAGGTTTAAACTACATACCGATATTTTGGGATGCATGAAAAATGTTGAAAATGTGGAATTTTTATTTGTTATTCTCTGAAAAAATATTTTTTACAGAATATTGACTTATCAGGTACAACACTTGATCAAATGAGACAATGAGATAGGATGTTTATTTTGTATAACATTTATTTTCATTAATACTTTTCAATTTGATGGATTTCAAAAACATACCATTAGCAAGACTTGCTGTTTATACTATTTTACAGGGGGCTTTATAATATTCTGAAGTTTTTTTTATGTTGTATCTTTGTCTTCAAACTTTTATGCCTCATTTGGTGAGAGAACTTGTGTATTAATATACCAATCTTTCCTATCCAGTCAGGATCGTGGATCGTAGAACTGTTTTGAGATCAGGTCATTTAAAATTTTCTTTTTAATTACTAGTCGTGTCAAAAGCAATAATTTCTCTCTGACCTGAAGTTTCAGGCCTCCTGTTTATTATGTGAAATCAACTTTGGACTCAACGTAAACAAAGAAAATTGTCTGTAATGCCCGTAGTCACAGATGCATAAGATTACTGTAGTCTTGAAGAAAACACAATACTGCTCCTATAAGGAATAAGCAGTGTGTACACACTGCATCCACACATACATGTATTTATTTTTACTGTCTTTTTATATCGCTTCTATTTATAGTGTACCAATAAAATCTCTTTACACATCTGGATATATATTTCTGTTTGTTTACCAGCAGAACTCAGCTTTGTTCAATAATGACACTTGGACATAGATATCACCCACATCTAAGTCTCATGAGGTGAGAAGCAGAAGTCCAAATAATGTGACTTTTTATACAAAAAGATTCCTGTACCTAGTTAAACATATGAGTAAATTTGTGCCGTCACTTTCTTCAAGGAGACAGCAGAGGGCAGGTTCGAGGCGACTCCGTTTTTGGATGAGGTTCCTTTAAATTAAACCGCGCTCTCTGGACGTTTTGGACTTCTAGACCTGCCGTAGGGGCAAGGTGATTGGCTAGCTGTCTGCTGTCATCCAATCACGCCATAGTCTGTGATTTGGCAGACATTTAATAGAATCGGACGATGGGCAGTCCAGCTGCACAGAACTACGGACTTTCAGAGTTTTCCTGAATATTTTTTTTGTTTCATTTCCAACTCTACTCAGACATGGAGAAAATTGTCGTAGTAACCGGAGCAAACAGGTGAGCGAACTGAAAACTGGTAATTAAACAAATTAAACGTAGTTTTTTTTTTCTCTTTGTAGCATAAACATTCTAATAATTCAGTAATTGACTTGCGACGCTAAAGCTGGTCACCAAGGAGAGAACGTTCTACCTGGTGAGACGTTCAAGGCCTCTAAATCTATAAGCTGAGTATAATACCGCTAAGCTCTTATAGAGGTAATGTGATCGTTCAAGATACATTTGACAAGTCAAAACTTGAAAGAAAAACTTAACAAATTGGACTCTTAAAGGTATTCTACTGAAACTTTTATAAATCTGCAATAGTCAGACATTAGCGACATATTTATGTTAAAAAAAAATTCACGAAAAGCGATTTTACAAAACAGTATAGATCAACTTTGTTGTGGATGGCGTAACAATGTGTGAGGGAAAAAAACAATAATCTATAACAAATAAAAATTCTCAGGGAATTGTGGACATTTAAAGTAACATTCGTGGTTGTACTGATTGTAGTATTGCAATTTAGGCAATAAATTAAAATGTATCTACTCATGCTTTGATTTTGTTTAGCTTTTAAAATTATTACTCGACAGTTACACAACGTTAACTCTTTTACTCTGATTTCATAACAGAGTTTGAAGGGAACAGAGTTGATGAAACATTTCGCCAGAAACCCCATTTGCTAGCATACATGCTAAAAACACATGATGGAATCATGGTTATTTTTTTGGAGTAAAAAAAAAAAATTAAACGCTTTTCTTGTATTTGGTAACAAGACTTTTAAAAACAATAAAATAATTTAAAAGAGAAGGCCACACGTACTTTAAGATTTCATGCAGTTTATTTTATTTTGGGGTAGCTGAGTCTTTATAAAAAGAAATATCTCCACCACGTCATTTTAAAAAACGCGGGATCGGTTCCAGAAAAGTTTTCATCCACTTGAATCTGCACAAATCCATCTCAGAGATGTTTTAAACATTCCACACCCACAGGGGGCAGTGTAGTGCACAGTTAAAACCCGTCAGCAGGATCTCAATGAGATACAATAGCAGTTTTTATTAACAAAAGAAAAGTTTCTGTCTTGATTTTTTATTTTATTTTTTTTTTTACCACATCAAACATGCAACATTTTATAACTTCTGCAAACTGAACTAAATTAAATGTTTATTTTTGCTGGATCTAATGTAATCTTAATTTGAAATATTTAGGAAAACGTAATGATTACTGTAGGGGCGTACCAGAAAGTCTCTTCTGTTCTACCATCATAAACATATAGATTTACAGATTCCATTGAGATTATTATAACGTTGTCTAGGAAAATGACTAATCTCGTAACAAGCAGTGTTTTTATTATTTTAAGTAGATGGCTTAAAAACTAACCACAAACTTCTTGTTAGGAATTAAAGATGGCGTGAGGAGGTTCACTTGTGTGGACAGATATATAGGTTGAACAACTTTTAAAGAGCGTATTAGAACATAAAGTTATTAAAACACAAGACAATATGAATTGGGGAAACATATCAAAGCAAGTATGTGGCACATTTATCGTTGATTATGGGACCCCAGACCTCTTTTTTTCCCCACACAAACACAAATACAGAGTTTTCTCTACTTTTCACTTTGGTCGCAGTACTTTTTTTTTTTCTTTCTTTTTTTTAGTAAATAATTTTTGGTGAAATTAAACTGAGTTTTTGTGTGGAAGAAAGGGGGGAGGGGGAGTCATAAAAATGTAATAGTTTTCCTGGACATCCATGGACTAGGCCAAAATGGGGCTGAAAACAAATGCTGCCCATCTGATTTAGATATTTTGACGTATGTGGTTGTGACATGACAAAATACGATGTACCAGAGGAGGATGTGAAGGATGAGGTGGAAGAAGATGACCTTCAGAACCCAGCATTAGCAATGCTTACTGTGAGACTCTCCAAGTGTTTGAATCGATGGATTCAAAGCGAGCCGTCCTTGATTTCCGCAGCGGCATCGGCCTGGCCCTGTGTGACCGGCTGCTGTCCGAGGACGGCCGGCTGCGGCTCTGCCTGGCCTGCAGGAACATGAAGCGGGCTGAGGCCGCCCGTGCCGCCCTGCTGGCGTGTCACGGCGGCGCGCGGGTGGACCTGGTGCACCTGGACGTGGGCTCTGCGCAGTCGGTGCTCGGTGCTGCAGAGGAACTCAAGGCCAGGTAAATGAGACAGCTTCATCAATGAGCTACTGAGATGGGTGGAGGTTTTGACGCTGAGTCGCGTGTTGCTACAGGTACCGCCGCGTGGATTTTTTGTATCTGAACGCGGGAATTATGCCCAATCCAACGGTGGACATAAGAGCGTTTTTCAAAGGTCTCTTTTCCAGGTAGAGATCTGAAATAAGCTGTGATGTCTGGGTTGCTGTGAAAACCTTTTACAGCACCTCGATCTTGTCTTTGTCGCAGGAATGTCATCAACATGTTTGCGACGGCTGAGGGTCTGCTGACTCAGCAGGACCAGCTCAACTCAGATGGCCTTCAGGAGGTTTTCGCCACAAACCTGTTTGGTCATTTCCTCCTGGTATGCAGCAGAAAGTCCCTTCTTCTTCTTCTTCTTCTTTCTTTTTATGGCGGTTGGCAAACAACTTCCAGGTGCATTACCACCACCTTCCAGATTGGAGTATGGATCAGACGCCTAACTATTACAATCTCCCCATAACACCCGTTTTTCTTAGAAAATTAAAAATACTGCTAAAACCTACATCCCCTGACAATCAGAAAGTCCCCTCATCCAGCACGCTGTATTTTTGTTACATGACAGGATGTCGTGTTTTGGGAAAACGAACGGTTTGTCATTTTACAAACTTGTTTCGTAAAAGCGTGCGTTGTGATATTTAGATTTTAGAGTCTGTTAGAGACCAGATCACTTTTTTTTTATTTTTATGTCCTGGTAACATAAAACCTGAGACCAAAGTCTCTGATCATATTTTTGGAATATTTTAACTTTTTTACAAGGTTATTCAAGTTGCTAATGAGAGGTAGCCTTCAGTTCAGGCAAACAGAGGAACTTTATGAACAATTAAAATACAGTTTCTGCCTTTTTATTAAGAAATCTTATTGTTGTTGACGTCTAAATCGATGTTAGTCAACATGCTAGTTGTAGCACACATTCTATTCTTAGCATTTTAGCTAATCTATCTTATACACAAGTGCTTGCACATTAACGGGGACCATAACATTTATTATCCATCAATAATATTATGAATTTGGAATAGAAAGATCAGAAATTTGCTTAGTATTTTTTTTTTATTTATATATAAAATAACTCAATAAAAAAAATATGTATTTAAAGGCATTTTAAATAATAACAATAATAAATAGAAGAATAAATTTAAATAAATTGGGAAAAAAAAAAAAATAAGGAAGAAAATACAATTTTAAAAAAGCTGTGTACTGGTTCCGGTTCCACCCTGCCGTGGTTTTCTCTGCGTCCTGGTTTCAGATCAGGGAGCTGGAGCCTCTGCTGTGTCAGCCGGGTCACACCTCCAGGCTGGTGTGGACGTCGTCCAGTAACGCCCGGCGCTCGGCCTTCAGCATCCAGGACATCCAGCACAGGCGAGGGAAGGAGCCCTACAGCTCCTCCAAATACGCCTCGGACATGCTCAGCATGGCGCTCAACAAACACAAGAACCAGCAGGTGTGTCGGGCGCTCTGCGACGGAGCTTCGATTTAAGATTCAGAAAACGGCACACGTTGTCTCTCTGTGACAGGGGCTGTTCTCCTCTGTGGTCTGTCCAGGCCTGGTGATGACTAACCTGACCTACGGGATCCTACCCTCCTTCTTCTGGACTCTCATCATGCCCATCATGTGGTTGGTGGGTCGCTCTGCTCTTTATTTATTCACGTCAAAGTTCAACCTCAAACCGCGTCTGACTGGTCGCTCCCCGTCTCGCCACGCAGATCCGAGTTTTCACCAACACTTTCACGCTTACGCCGTACAACGGAGCCGAGGCACTGGTTTGTATCTAGTTGGGGGGTTTTTCTGCGTTCACACAACCCTCTGAACGGGCTTAAGGCGCGGCGTAAACACAAACTCTTGCTCTGGTCTGTCACAGCACTGGTTGTTTCTTCAGGAGCCAGAGTCTCTGGATCCCAGAGCGAAGTACCAGAGCTTAACATCCGGACTGGGGACCAACTACACCGAGCCACGCAGGGTCAGTAACGTCTGTCCTAGGCAGGTTCTGCTTCAGATGGCCGTCAAGTTCAGTGTTGGTGTGCACTAACTTCAGTTATAATGTAATTATACAACAAACATTTCAATTAATAGAAAAAAAAACAACAAAAAAACAAGTTTTGGCTGTGCAACTTTGAATTTAATGTAGATTTTTTCTAATCCAATTAAATCAAAATATATACACACGCTACGGCAAGCCATTTAGGCAATAAAACAAAAACTTAACACCCAGCAGGAAGTCATAATTCCGAGTTTTAAAGTCATAATTACATGAATAAAAAGTCAAAGTTTTGAGATTCAAAGTGGTAAGTGAGAGATATAAAGTCATAATTTCAACTTTCAGTAATCATTTTGACTTTGACTGTCATAACTGACTGAATTTCATGATTATGACTTGCACTGTAAAAAGTGACTGGCAATGTAAGATGAAACGTGTTAATCTTAAGTCAACAGATGCTTGTCGTTTAATGTTTGTGTGAGAGCGTTGCTTTCAAATGACGTGAAAAATGTATGCCTGTTTTTCCTCATCGAGTGGTAAATAATTGTATCTTGTCAGACAAAATGAACTTATTCTGCTTTGGATCTCATAACTATAACTTCATATCTCACATTTATGACTTTGAATAAATGTTTTTAAACATTTATCTTAAAAGTTCGAAATAATGACTTTTACTCTCATTATTATGACTTTAAAACTTTTAATTTTGCCTTCCTGTTTGACTTTTGCTGTATTTTTATTTTTTTTTGTCACGACAGATGGCTTCGGTTAAATGATCTTTAGAGAGTTGCAGAGAAAACCACATACTTTAGTTGTCTCTGCATAATTCTGACTGCATTTAATAACATTTGTTCCTATAAAGCACAAAACTCTTGGAGGCGGTAAAAGGGGTCAAGTGTGGATGCACAGCCTCCTCTTCAGTGACATTTTTCCATCGTCGTCTATGGAATAGTTGGGTCTTAGAGGATGGATGTTGGAAAATTTTAAACTGCACAGATGATGTCATTTCCCACAGTCAAGAATCTAGTCAGAATTTTCTGCTTGCTTTTGTGTTCCAGATGGACCTTGATGATGAAATGACTGAGGTTTTCTTCTCTAAGCTCCTTGAGCTTGAGAGAGAAGTGAGAAGAAACCTGAGCAAGAAAACAGCTGACAGTGAACATTATCAGCAGTATCTCAATGAGATACAGTAGCAGTTTTTATTAAGAAAAAAAAAAAGGTTTTTCTCTCTTGATTTTTTTTTTTTTTACCACATTAAACATGCAACATTTTATAACTTCTGCAAACTGAACTAAATTAATTGTTTATTTTTGCTGAATCTAATGTAATTTTAATTTGAAATATTTAGGAAAACGTAAGTTAGAAATGATTACTGTAGGGGCGTACCAGAGAGACTCTTCTGTTCTACCATCATAAACATACAGATTTACAGATTCCATTTAGATTATTACAACGTTGTCTAGGAAAAAGACTAATCTTTTTTATTAATATAAATAAATATGTTACTGTGTTGACGCGCATTTTAAGAATAATCCGGGAGTATTGCTTCAGCGCTTGCACAAATGAGCCAAAAGTACGGATCGTGCAGTGCGTCCCGTCCGCCCGCCACGAGCAAAGGGTCAATAGCTTTCCCAGCCCAGAGTTAATGCTAGTAAACGGTTAATATGATTATTTATGGTGTTTCAGACTTAAATAAAATTATTTAACAACTGAAACTATTTTAATTCAACTAATGAGTTAGTTGAATTAAAGTGTAACTGTAGCGTTAATTTCATTTTGTCAAGCTGTTTGAAAGAAGTGGTCTGTTTATTTTATAACAGATACTAGTGTTAACGGTTCAAGATAACGCTGGTGCTGAACCTATGAGTAATTATTATTTTAAGAACCTGACCTTATCAGGCAGGTGTCACAAATAACAGAGACTGAACTCTTTGGCTTTGACATGTTTTTTTTTTTTTGTTGTTTTTTTTTTTCTGTCAAGAAATGGCACACTAATTTAAGCACTTTCAATATAAATTACTAGTTTTATTAATAACTATGCAGATATAGTAATTTTTCATAGCCAAAGTCAAACCCATTACATTTTTGGCTTCTGAGGTCTACTTTCCAACAATTCAGTCAAACTTGTATGCAAATTCAGATTCACGACATTTCTGACGCCACTGTTTCAAGATTGGTACAACGTTTTGGTTTGCAGAATTCGGATTCCCAACAGGGTTAAATAATGCACCACTGTATGGTTGGGCATTTATTGTATTGACTTATCACAACAAATTTAAATTAATGATGTTTAAAACTGTAGGCATTGTTGGGATTGTCAATTTTACTATTTTCTACACTGTTTGTGACGCATGCAAGTATTAATATAAGTAAATAAATTTGAGAAAATGATTAAATTTAGTTAACGTTTGCACTTCATTTGACTGATGTCCTTGTCCTAAAAAAAACATTTTAGCAATGTGTTCAAGTACACCCATACAGTTACCTGAAAAATGATACATTGTTTGTATCACTTTAATTATTATCACAACAAAAGTACAGTGATAAAACTTGATGAGCCCTATATTAAAGGAGTATTCTGCAACATTTACTAACTAAAGACATTTGCTCCGCTCCAGTTCAAAATTCAACCTCGAACTGGACAGATTGTGTTAAATCTAGTTTGGGACATTTAATTGGTAAGAATACAAAAAAGAAATTGTAGGAGATTAGACAGCTTGACATGAGGCCCTGCTTAAAAACTACATCAACTAGACAGCTGGATATAATTATTCAACAAAAATTAAATAAATAAACTACCCCTTTTTAAAAGTAAAACCGCGTTTGTTAAAACTGTACTTCCATTTAGATAAAAAGAAAAATGATACCCAAGTCTAGCACCGCTTATCTTACCGATAACCTGCTAAACTGGGACTTTTTTGGAGAGCGAATTAACTTCGTCACGATTGTAAACAAACACACGGCCTCCACCGCGTGCTCAGAGTGGCGCGCGCTGCTCGGTGTCCCGGATGATGCTCGCACCGGAAGAGAAGGGGGCAGCTCTCTCAGCCATCTTGTGGCAGCATCCAGCGATTCGGTCGCATCAAGCCTCGTAGAATCGGAGGTGAATCCCGTCGAAGGGGCGCCATCATGCCCGGACACCTGCAAGAAGGCTTCGGCTGCGTCGTAACCAACAGGTTCGACCAGCTATTTGACGACGAATCTGACCCGTTCGAGGTCCTGAAAGCAGCGGAAAACAAGAAGAAGGAGGGGGCCGCCGCTGGGTCCACGAAAACCGCGGCTCAAGCCGCCAAGCAGCCGAAGAAGGAGTCCCAGAAGGACAGGAAAAACCCTCTGCTGGACAAAAAGGAGGAGACTCAGGCGCCGGTTCCTCTGAAGAAAGAAGGTACAATGTGGCCACCGTGGTTGGCGCTTTAAGGTTTATTTTTAGACTCATTTCCAACTGTCATGTGCGGCTCCGCTTAGCCACATTAGCTGCTGCTGGGAGGTCAACATGGACCCTGGGCTGTTGTTATTAGAGGACAGGCGGCTACCAGGGGAGCCTCACGCGCCTGTCGGAGGAACGATGGGTTAAAATGTAGAGGTAAAGCCAGCTTTGAAGTCCGGAGCAGCCCGGCTGCGTGTGTCGCAGATAAAGCTTCCCTCTAGCAGCCGAGTGGAAGGTGCAGTGTTGGGTTACGGTGAGCTGGGTGACGCTTCTGCACGCGCCGCTGCTGCAGGCTTTGCAAAGCAAATGTGAAAGATGCACACCTGCTGCAAACAGAGCTCCCGCTTCCAGTCCGGAGAGGAGCTCTTTATTGTCTGCCCGAAATAACTTTGAAAATCCACAGTAATTACATCAGCGTTTGATCTCATACAGGAATCAGGCGGATGGGCAGAAGACCGGACCAGCAGGGTCAGTCCGGATCCCAGCATCAGGGCGGGCAGGGCGAAGGTCGACCCGCGGATAAGAGGCCGGACCGGAGACCTCCCCGGGAGCGGCGCTTCGAGAAGCCCGCCGAGGACAAGCCGGAGGGAGGCGCAGACTTCCCCGTAGACAAGTGAGGCGCTGATCTGCATGGGGGGAGTTAATGGGAATCAGCCTCAAGTTTGGTTCAGCCGGTTTTTCCAGCGAGGAAAGAAACCTAAAAAATAAGCTACAGAGAGGTTTCTATGAAGATATCAGGGCTTACAAACGTCATGTGGTGTAAACTAAAACTAACATTTGCTCTGCGTGTCCAGGTTCGGAGGAGTCGCATAAAACTCTTGATTTAAGGAAAGCCACATTGATCAGATTCAGATAATGGCAGCACCGATCCACTGTTTTCACTTCCGATACCGATATCTGAGGTTTAGTATCGGCCCATGCCGACGAGTGGTGGTTTTAAAGCACAGTCATAACTGTACTCAATTACAATTTTGTTTCGTAACTCGGCAACCGGACACTTAAATCCACCAATAGTTTAACTAGGTTGGTCGAACATGTAAAAGTCTTAACAAACTTTAATCTGTTAAGACAGTGTAAAGACAAAAACACTAGGTTATCTACCTTGGTCAAACATGTAAAAAAATAAACCGCAACAAACTTTCTTTGAAAGTTTTTGCACAAAGCAAAGACTTAGACTGAATAGATCTACACTTATAGATTGGGGGCATTGTCACTGTTACCCAAAGTAGAATTTTTTTCCTATATCGGGACCGATGCAGATATTAATATCAGATCGGTGAATCTCTAGTTCAGATCTTTATTCATGTCCAAAGGGGAAATTAATTTTGCAGCAACTGGCAGTAGAAACCAACAGTGAATATTTAACCAGTGGGGCGTGGCCTCGAGTTAAATATTAACTATTAATAAACCTTTAACCAATTAGAAGTTAAAAAAAAAAAAAACTGGTTTACTATTCTCCTTTTAGCAAAGTGCTAAAAGGAGAATAATACATACGCTAATGAGTTCTTAATACTTCAAATGTGAAATCCTCTCGATTTAAGAGACAACACAATAAAAATAGAAACTATATTGTGGTTTTGTTTTTTTTGTGATTGTCCCATCAGGCCTTCTGGAGACAGGCCTCCCAGGGGGCGCGGCGGCGGCCGGGGGGCGCGAGGCGGACGAGGACGCGGCATGGGCCGCGGCGAGGGCTTCGACTCGCGTGGGAAACGGGATTTCGACAGACACAGCACCAACGACAAATCGTGAGTGACGCGTTGCACTGTAAAAAGTGACTGGCGATGTAAGATGAAATGTTTTAGCCTTGAGTCAACAGATGCTTGTCGGTGAATGTTTGTGTGAGAGAGCGTTGCTTTCGAATGAAGTGAAAAATGTATGCCTGCTTTTTCCTCACCGAGTGGTAAATAATCGTGTCTTGTCAGACAAAACCAACTTAGTTCTGCTTTGGGTAAAATATTTACATGGAGATGCGTCTGCAGATTTCTGACTGTCAATCGCCAGTTTAACTTGTTTCAGATTTAGCTTAAGAAGCTGTGTACAAAATCAGTATTTAATTGTACTTTTACTAGTTCTCCAGTCATGAACAGTGGCTGCTACTTACATTAGGAACTAGAGGTGGGCAATTTGCACTGGAAGTTTTAATTATCCGAATATTTTCCAGAGAGCATAAAGAAATGTGACTTGTATCACTAAAATGCACACAGTTACTGCATTAGATTTTTGTTTGTTTGTTTGTTTTAAGTTATTGATGTTTATTGATTAACATCAATGCAAAACAGGGGCAGAAAAATAACAAACAACAATCCCAAAAATAAGCACAGTTTTGGGGAGAGTTAAGCATCATTAATGCTTATAGCTGGTTGTGACAGCAACGAATCAAAACTCTTGTAAGAAATTTATCACGATAAATAAGACAATAAACCCATCGCTATTACGAGCAGAGGAGATGTCACGTATTGGTGTTAATTGTTTTAAACAACATGGCGACTGAGGGGACATTTTAAACTGTTATATTGGCGGTTAACACAGTTAACATATGTATCTGTTAACGGCAGTCTGTTTGTTACAAAAAACACTTTTAACTCCTTCAGTAAGCACTTCCTCGCTCTGTGTGAGTGGAAACGTGACGCTTTCACCAAAAAAAGAATAAAAAAATTTAAAAAAAAGTCTCTTTGAGGTTACATGAAGCAATTTTTCATAGTGTGTGATCTTATAGAATCCAGACTGCATGTAGAGTTCAGTTTTCACCATGCCGACGCCAGAAGCACAGAAAAGGAAAATGAAGTATGGAAAAGTTTCCGAAGATTTTTTTTATTTTTTATTATTATTATTCCTTTTTACGAATTTTATTCCAGTTTCTGGAAATCAACTGGTCTGTTTTACTGGTTTTTGCTTAAACGGGACATTTAAGCAGGCAGGTCTGAGCGCGTGTAGCTTTAGTAGTAGAACCCACACTCATTTAAAACGGAAGGTGCTTCTTTTCCTCTCATTTGTGACCTCAGGCCCACTTCAGCTCAGAGTTCTTAACCTGATCAGAGGTGGTTCGAACAGACAATCTGTTTTTAGAAACACTAAAAATACAACAAGGTTCACAAATTGAGGCTTAAAGAATCCATCATGATTTGAAAATGTGTTTGGAAAATAGTTGAATTTGGTTCAGATTCCCCCAAAAAAGCTGTGGAACAGCCCTTTACCACCTAACCGACTCGCATCCGGCTTCACTTTTGGATTGTTTTATGATAATATCAAAACTCTGTGAAGCTTTTGCTCTCAAAATGTCAAATGTACACAAAGCGAAGTTTTTTTTAAACTTGGAAAATCATATTTTTTCTGAAAGTAAACTTAGAAGCTCTGAATTTTCATCTCTTTCCACACGCTCCAGGCTTATTTGATTTCCTCCTTTAAATAAATGCTCAGTTTTTTTTCTTTTCCTTATCCAGTTCAAAAACTGAGGAGAAGCGCGGCGGCTCCGGCTCGCACAACTGGGGCACGGCGAAGGAAGAAGTGAGGTGAGTTATTTATTTATTTACTTTCAAAACAAACGGGGACACTGAATCGCTTTGCTCGCTGCTCCGCTTGGTGCCGCCGCCAACGAAGCGCTTCTATATTTGGAACAAACACACAAGCGGCGGTTTTGATGTCGCCCACGGGGAGGGATGGAGGAGGTCAGACACGGAGCAGTTTTAGCTTTTTAACATTTTGGGATTCTGTTCAGAGCGGAGTACGCTGGGAGAGTTGACAAAGTGCTTTGCTTTCACAGTGAGGCCGACCAGACCGCCGCCCCAGAGCCGACTCCGGAGGGAGAGGAAAACGCTCCCGCCGGCTCCGAGAACAAGTAAGGGTCGCAGAGCGGCCGGAACCCTCTGACGGTCAACACCGTGTTCTCTTAGGACGTAGATGAAGCGGAGTGAGGACTGAGTTCCCACAAACTGTCTTTATGTTTTTTATTCTAGAGAGAACGAGGTGGAAGAGGTGAAACAGGAAGGCCCCAAAGAGATGACGCTGGACGAGTGGAAGGCCATGCAGGACAAGGAGCGCACCAAGGTGGAGTTCAACATCCGCAAGCCCAACGAGGGAGCCGACAGCCAGTGGAAGAAGGGATACGTGCTGCACAAGTCCAAGAGTGAAGACGTAAGCGAGCGTCCAAGATGGTTTGTTCCCAAAGGGCACTGATTGATTCCCTCTGATTGATTCCCTCTGATTGATTCCCTCTGTTTTTAGCGATCGGTTGATACTTGCATGTGGAAAAGATCTTGCCTGCCTCTGCAAAGGTCTGAAAAGCCAAACACGGGCTGCGTTTCCGTTGACTGTAAAGTTGTGCTAATTGAAATCACAAAAATAAGTTTGCTTAATTGAAACGGCAATTTCAAAGAAAAAGAAAGAAACATGTTTTTGATAAAAAGCGTCTGTGCTGGATAGAGGTGCATGTCAGCCATATTGACACGGATGTATTTTGCAAAACTGCAACGGAAACACTTTTATCACGAGTCGCATGATCAACAGCCGGATGTTACTACTGGTGAAAACGACGAAGAAGCCGACAGGAAGTAGTAGGAGGATGATGGATTGCTTTTTGATTTCTGACTGCACCAGGGTTGTCACGGCAGCACACAGATCGTAAAAAGTTCTGTCATCCCACAGCGTTGAATCCGTAGCTCTTCTGTAAAATCACAGACGCGTAGTTAGCTGCTCCAACTGATAAGACGCCGGCGTCTCCTCCGATTGGCTGATGAGCGTCGGCGCCATACATGAATACATTTCATGTAACTCTTTACATCCGTCACTGCACTGATTTTTGATGACTTGTACGAACAAACTTGTGCAAGTGTGATTTTAATTGCACCTCCTATTTAATGTAAACACCACAATTGCGAAATTTATTTTTTTTCGACAATGGAAGACTTCAAAAAAAAAAAAAAAAGAAGAGTCCTGTATCTCTTTGTTCCGACTTATTGAGTGACGATAAATCGGGCGATGAATTGAGTCGCCGTCCTTCTGTGATATTTCTGACCCTGCGACAACACAGGAAAGCAAAAAAAAAAAAAAAAAAATCAGAATCAGCAGGTCAGGCTTTTTAAAGATCGTTGATCGGTGCACCACTAGTTTCTCCTGTTGTTGCTACTCAGACCAACAGTCGGTTTTCCCTCTTTGCTTTTTACTGATGACATCATGAACAACTCCAAAAGTCCAACATATGCAGACTTTTTGTTTTGTTTGTTTGTTTTTTAGGTAGAAAATAAAAAATAGGCCAACGTTTATTTTTGTCGTCTTTCCCAGAGGCCTGTTGGTGCTTTGATCGACGCGTCGGAAACAGAAGCAGAACCTCATGCTCTTTTCACCAAGGTAATCAGCCACATATACACTGACAACATTTCTCAGTGACTTATTAGGGAAAAAAACAGTTTTCAAAAAACCTTTTCGATCATTTTACACTGCTATTCTACCAGCAGGCCGCCGCCGACGAGTCCTCCGACCACCATTTCCGCAAACCAGCCAACGACATCACATCCCAGCTGGAGATCAACTTTGGAGACCTGGGGCGCCCCGGGCGCGGGCGTGGCGGCGCCCGCGGGGGCAGGGGGGGCCGCGGCGGGGGAGGCAGCCGGACGGCACGCGGGGGAGGACGTTCCGAAAAGGTAACGACAAAAGCCGCCGCTAAAAAAAAAAACAAACAAAAAAAAAAAGTAGAAGAAAAAAAGCATGAGCAGGAAATAAGAGCAGCGAGGCGGAAAAGTCGCTGTGGAAACAACAAAGCAGTCCGACCATTCAGAGCTGGCTGGCTGACCTCAGGCCAGCGGGGTCAGCGGAAGGTCAGCAGAAGCCGGCTTTGGAACGCAGTCAGTTCACACATGTTGTGTTTAGTTTTTGCAAGTTTTGCAAAGTGAGATTTTTCTTTTTGTCTTGTTTTTTTTTTTTTTTTTTTTTTAGGTAACTGTAGCTGTGACTGAATATAAATACAACTATATGGGGCATCAGTCACACAAAGAAATGTGATTTGCATCACTAAACTGCGCACAGTAACTGCATTTTATCTTTATTAATTTATTTTATTATTTATTGATGTTTATTGATTCTTTAAAAAAAAAAAAAAAACAGTGAAGAGAAATAGTAAAACTGACAATCCCAACAACACACGGTTCTGGACGGGGTTAAGTAGTTGCAACGATGAATCAAAATTCTTCTCATGATAATTTATCACGATAAACTAAACGATACGATAAATGCCCATCCCAAACCGGGTCTGATCAGCTGATCAGAATTTTGCGCCCAGATCCTGGCATTCAGTTTATCCAGCTGAATTTTGACTCCACTTTAAACCTTCCCGTTGTGCATTACAGGTGCACCAATTCGCTTAATTTTGGGAGATCGGCAATCGGCCAATACTTGCGTCCGAAAGCGATTTTAATGTTAGAATTGTCACGAGGTGATTCTATAAAGTTTTGCCTCAAGGCCAGATGAATATAAACGTACACTACAGTTTTCAGTACGGTTGCATTGATAATTTGACCTTCGTTTCTTAAACTTTGGGTGGTAAAAATATTCACATCACTTTTACCAACTTTATTGTTATATTTAGGGACTTTTCAGTGAATCAGGCTTTATAAATATCGGTGATCGGCCAGAGAATCGTCATCGGTGCATCCATGGTATTATTATGACCTTATTCTTTGTCTCCTTTTTTATTCTCGCATTATTAGGACTTTATCCTGGTAGTATGGCTTTTTCTGGTGTTGTTTTTTTTTTTTTTTTTTTTTTTAGCTTTATTGTCCTCCAACTTTATTCTTATTACATAACTACTTTTTTATTCTTGCATTTTTATGAGTATTTTTTTCCTCACAATATTATGACTTTATTCTCGAAATGAATAAAGTCATTTAGACTTTATTCTTCTGAAACTGGCTCCGATACTAGATCGTAACTTCATATCTGGCTGGTGGAGTATAGAGATGTGCAGCTGATCTCCAATAATTTGTACCTTAACTTCCAGTTGTGAAAATCAAAAGCCAATGTTAAATACAGCGATTACACTATATAGCCCGTGTAAAGTCACTCCAAACTCCAGGGAAACGGTTCAAGCTTTGTCCTGCAGCCAAAGCGGTTACATTCTGAAACTTTTTCTTAATTTTTGTTTTCTGAAGCGTAAATGTTGTGTTGTGTGTTTGTCCCGCCAGGCCAGCGGAGCGTCAGTCCCCAACGTGGACGATCCCGAGGCCTTCCCGGCCCTGGCCTGAAGACGCCATCTTTTCCTCCACCAGCCCACTCATCTGCCCTTCCGGGGGCCCCCTCCTCTACGAGGCTTGCATGCTTACCACATCTTCAAGTATATAAGGAAGAAAAGGAAAAAAAAAAAAAAAAAACAACAGTAAAAAAAAAAAAAAGAGGTCAGACTGTCATCCCATACCACTCACAAAACCAGAGGACTCGAGTTTTATCGGTTTTAAAGAAAAGACAAAAAAAGAAAAAAACAAACGGATGGAAAAAGGACCTCTTGTTACACTGAAGTTTTGTATTTAGGAACATGAAAGCAGGGATGTTTTCATTTTTTTTTTTTTTTCCCCCTCCCCAGAGATCATGCATACTTCATTAATATTTTTGTGCTGCTTGAATTCCTGCATTTCAATTCTGCAGTTTGGTTGAAGCGTGAACATTTCTTTCCTTTCAAAAGCTTTAGTTTTTTTGTTTTCTTTTTGCCTCCCCACCTGATGACTTCAGCATAGTATTAGGTCATTTGTAGAAAAGACTTTCTACTGACGTTCTCCTCTGACCCCCCCAGTAATACACACTGATGTGGTAGTGCTACACTACATAAGAAACGTGTGCTAGATGTCTGAAGTACAGCTTAACTTAGGTTTTAAAGTGTAAATAGTGGCCTCCTGACTACCCATCGCCTCGCCAGGCACGAATCCAAGATGGGGGAACCAGCAAAGTGACTTCATACAACAGCTTGGTATTTTTCTGCTTCTCGTGCAGTGAAGGTCGACGTCTCTCTTCTTCTTCTTCTTCTTTTTAATAGTGGACCAGTGGTTAGTAATGTTTGTATCCCCTGATCCAGATGTGCTACCTGTGTTTTCAGGGCCCAATGTATTTTAAGGCTGGTCCTCCTAGGTCATACAGACTGTACAAATTTGTACCTGCAGGATCACTAAGCAAAATGTTTTTGTTCATTTTGAAGTGTGTGTGCGCGTGCGTGTGTGTGTATAGCTGAGCGTGAGACTGAATGTGTGAGTTTTGACAGCTATTTACGTAGAATTTGAAATATTCCTCTGCTCTGAACTTTGCCATTCTTTTACAGAAAGACGGGAAGTTCTCGCCTGAAATAGTGAGAAGTGATTGTTAAGACGTAGACGGACCACGGACATATCTTCAGAGCTCAAAGCACTTGTTTTCTTTTTTGTTAGTTTTTTTTTTTTTCATCACCAACTGTCCTTTTGAAGTTTAATTTTTTTGCAGTTGAAAGTCCTCTTGTTTTTTTTTGTTGTTTTTTTTATCAGCAAGTGCGGACTCATCGTTGCGTTGTTTGTGTTAAAGAAACGTCAGCCGTCATTGTGGAACAATCATCGGGCCACAGAATGTAATGTAAGCTAATGGTGCTTTCAGCCGCCTGTGTCGGTGTTGGCAGCAAGTTTTTTTTTTTTTTTTTTTCTCTCCTTACCTCCAGCCTCCCCAACCGTGACATCTGCCGCGCACTTCCTGAGCGTTGCGCTAAGACCGCGGGAGGGTTAACTAAAATCAGTATACTTAAAATGAGGTTGGAGGTAAGGGCCGGAGAGATGGAAGACGTTGGAAACACGGAGGGAAGTTAAAGCTTTACATTTTGTGCTCTATAAAGGCTCACTGGCGTTGCGCCGATGCAGACGGCTGGAGCAGATTTCTCGTTTGACTGTTTGAGCCACATGACTATGAAACTTTCTCTATAAACATCCCTGTTCTAATAAAGTGCTCTAGAGGTGTGACTGGTTCGCTTCATGGTTTTTGGGTTGGTTTGAATCACTGCTGTATTCCTGACTACTTCTGCTACAAGGAGTAGCAGAAGAAGTCTATGGATATATATACAGTTTTAAAATGTTCTGTTTTTACATGAAACGGGAATACAAGATTGTATGTGGCTAAAAATTGCCCTCAAATGCCACGTTTAGGCGTGGCATTTGTTAAAAAAGTTACGTTGTTAGTAACTTTTTTTAAAGCTCATTTTCTTTACAGTAAAGTAGATCGTAAGGCTACGATAACGAAGTTGCTTGCAGTTATTTTGGTTTGGCTGGGAGTCCTAAATTACCAAATTTCAAAATGGTCAACTGATTCAGTTGAATTCATAAAAAAAAATGGAGTGCAAGTCAGTCATTAAAAGGACAGACTCATTTCTGAAATGAACCTTTCAATTTGACTGGACTCCATCTTAAATAGTGTTTTTGCTCTTTGAGTAACATTGTGTCACGTGTAGGACAGCATTTGACCTGCGTTGGCCAAAAAGTGAAAAACTTCCTTAATTGTCTTGAATCTACAAATACAAACCTCTTATAATGTGTGATGTCCTGGCAAATTGTTCCGAGGAAAACCATCTGGATGTAGAGTTTAAACTGATTCCACAATGACTTGGTTGTGGTTATCTTGTATGCCTTAAAAAGAAAAAAAAAAAGTTTTTTCTTTACATTGGAATCATGTCGATTACAATTTTCTGATTTTTTTTCTTTACTAAAATAAGTTTGACATTGTAAAAAATGAACAGTCTGAGGAATAGAGTCTCAAAATCCAAGGAAAGCAGTTTATTTATATAATACATTATATATTTTCTACAAAAAAGTTTGTTTAGTATTAATTAGGATAAATATTTAAAGTGCCACTGGAAGTACTTGTACCACAGTTTAAGAACCGTGGCAGCGTGTTTGATACTAGATATTACAGTCCGTGTTGCCGCTCAGTCAACTTTTCTCATTTTATCATTCCCCCCTCGGCTGCTATGCGCATGTGCGGGAGAACCGTGAGAAGGCTTCCGCTTTGATTACCTCTACGGTCGTTACGTAGACAATGGCTGAGGTCCACAGACGCCGAAACGAGCGCGGCCGCGGCAGCCCCCCGGCCGCGGGAGCATCCTCACCCTCCTCCGGAGTCCCGAGGGAAACATCTGGAGACACCTCCACGGTGTTCGCGAAACTACTTGCGGCGGCATTTTATGGGGTCAGCTCGTTTCTAATCGTTGTCGTCAACAAAAGCGTCCTCACCAACTACAGGTAAAAGTGCAAAGTTCAGAGAAGCAGAATGTTAGGCGCGAGCGCGGCGGATTAATTACTTTTACTGGACTGAGCAAGTAAGGCGGAAACAACAAAATGAACTTCCTAATCAGTACAGTTACTCTCCCAAAGTTTTTTTTTTACTCAAACAAAATTCCCACTAACAATAACTAGCTTTACAAAGTAGCGTACAGTGACTAGTTTGAAAGAGTTGTCACCTTATGTTTAACCTTGTAACTTTAAATCATTTATACTATACCTGATAACCATGTGCGTATTATTTCAGTGCGAATATTTCTAATGTGTTTGAACATTT
Organism: Girardinus metallicus; assembly: GCA_903067095.1. NCBI lineage: Eukaryota > Metazoa > Chordata > Actinopteri > Cyprinodontiformes > Poeciliidae > Girardinus > Girardinus metallicus. The sequence goes on from CAEGAE010095400.1 coordinate 35,046, forward strand.
TCCTACTTTTATTTTTAAAATATCACCATTTAGCTTATCCAAATAATGGGCCACCTGATAAAGATTGTTTTGCTGTCATAAAAGTCACAAAATGACATTATGATCACGGAAAACTGTGGATTTAATCAGAATTTGATGTCATAAAACCATCACTGGTAGAACAATTATGAAGCGGGAGGAAAATGATAAATTGTGTCTGTTTCTTTTCACATCATCGGCGTGTCTTGCTTTGTGTTGGTCTTTCCAACAAAATTCCAATAAACTAGTCGAAAGCTTTTTGTCGTAACATGGCCAGATGTGAAAAGAAAAATGAATAGTATGAATGTTTTTGGAAGACACTGTAGCTCTTCGTGTAAAGGTTCATCCACAACTCTGAAGCCGCTCTAGTAAATGTCGACGGAGGGTGTTGGTGTCACTGAGCCCGTTTGTGTTTTCCAGCTTTCCATCGTCAACATGCGTTGGGATTGGTCAGGTAAGCTCTTAAGCTAATGCTTCCCTGCTAATGTGATGTCATGCTGTAACTTCCTGCTCTGATCGCTGCAGATGCTGGCCACAATCGTGGTCCTGAGGACCGGGAAGATGCTGGGTGTCATCGCATTCCCAGATCTGGACGTGACTACACCGGGCAAGGTGAGAAGGTCATTTCCTCCAACAACATTCCCAGGATCACTAATTGGACGTGATGCGTGTCGTCCCAGATGTTCCCTCTGCCTCTGCTGTACGTTGGGAATCAGATCTCTGGCCTGTTTGGGACGCAACGACTCAAGTGAGTCCCTAACGCTCCATCATATAAAGCCCAGGCTTGTCTTTAAATGTGACACGGTTGCTTGTTCCCGCCATCTTAGCTTGCCCATGTTCACGGTTCTGAGGAGGTTCAGTATTTTTCTCACCATGGTGTTTGAGGGATTCCTGCTGAAGTAAGTCACACCTCTGCATTCCGTCTGCACATGTTCCCAGAACATTTCCTGTTAAAGACGCATTCTAATCCCTCGCAGGAAGACCTTCTCCGCTTCCATTAAGATGACCGTGTTCACCATGATATTCGGTGCTTTTCTTGCTGCGAGGTAAGACGACTCCTTGCGGCCCAAAGTGCATGTTTCATGCCGTGTGCACGAGCACGCGTCTCACTCTGTGTTTGCCGTAGCGCCGACCTAGCTTTCGATCTTGAAGGATACATTTTCATAATGCTGAACAACGTCCTGACAGCAGCTAGCGGAGCGTTTGTAAAGCAGAAACTGGAATCAAAGGTGAGTAGCAGCAGCAGATCTGGAGCCTGGTTGATGAGGATAGTGAAAGAAACGTTGCTCTGTTGTCCTTATAGGAGCTTGGAAAGTATGGGCTGCTGTATTACAATGCTTTGATCATGATCTTCCCTACGCTGGCATATGCGTATTACTCCGGAGACTTGCAGATGGTAGGTGTTCTTGCAATATACACCGTGTTCCAAATTATTATGCAAGTGATTATGGAGGATATCAATAAACTCGATAAACATGTGCAGCCATTTCTGGTTTACGGGTCACTGCAGTTATATGACGCAGTGACTCTGGAAAAAGAATGCTCAGATAAATCATCAACAGTTCAAAATGAAGATGAAATGAATGCTCAGGATGACTGCAAAGTTCGCCAAAGCGTTTGTGTCCCTGTGATTGTGTGTGTTTGTGAGCAGGGACTGGATTACAAAGGCTGGGCTGATCAGCTGTTTGTGGCGCAGTTTATCCTCTCCTGTGTCATGGGGTAATGCAGCAACACAAACTCTTGACGGTGTTCTTTAACCGACACCATGTTCTGCTGAGTCTCGCTTCTCCTCCTTCTCTGTGTGTTGATGCAGCTTTGTTTTAATGTACTCCATCATGCTGTGCACGCAGCACAACTCGGCGCTCACCACCTCCATCATAGGCTGCATCAAGGTGAGTCGCTTCTCTTTCCCCAACGCTCTCTGGCAAGAGCCGGCGTCCACATTAAGCGCTTCTTGCAATTTTTACCCCCAGAATATCCTGGTCACATACATCGGGATGGTGTTTGGTGGAGACTACGTATTCACCTGGCTGAACTTCCTAGGGCTGAACATCAGGTAATCACCCGTACGGATTTAGTTGTTTGGGTTGGTCTGCAGAAGCAGCTTGAGGACACGGCCGGCAGAGAATTAAAACCGAGCTGCCGGAGACGAGCAAGCAATGCTGCGTGATTCTCACATGTGAACCGTGAGTCTTAACACTTTCACATTTTTTGGATCACATTTTGTGCTTCATTTCCAACAGCATTGCTGGGAGCCTGGTGTATTCCTATATCGCTTTCACACAACAGCAAAGCAGTAAGTGAGGTTTGAAATACCTTTAATCATAATCCTGATGGAAAATCTCTTGTTTTAGTCTTAGGTGCTTCCCTCCCTCCCTCCCAGCCCTCCTGGGGGTTCACGTCATAGTAAGACCAAGACTATGTCTCGCGTATGATTACAGCTTCCAAACTTATTATAGCGTTAAACTTAAACTATACAAACTAGGAGTGTATATCGGCCCCGATTTAATTCATTTTAGGCCATCATTCCCTCACTTAACCCCTCCCCGCACTCATGTCCTCCCTTACCCCTTTACCCTCAATTACTTACCTTCCTTCCCTTCTTTATCCCCTCCACCCCTGCCCTAATTTCCTCTCTTGCCCTCATGATATTTTGCAGGATTATGCGGTATTCTGCTGTCCACACTGAAGGTTACATTGCGCTGATCTGGCTGAGAAAGAGCAATCCAATCCAATATGTAGCCTCAAAATTATGGTCTCGTTATGAGACTATTGCCAAACTTTTTTGGCCTGCGTATATCGACAAGTGAGCTCAATACACGCACGGTGAAATTTGGTAGTGGCAACAACACCCCTCCCAGGGAAGCTTTATTCAGCCTTCACTATCAGCCTGGGTAGGGAAGCTGGTTAAACATGGTTGGAAATGTTCCTTCCACTGTTGGTCTGTCAGACAAAATCTCCTTAAGACACATTGTGCTCTGGAACAAAATGTGATCAAGTTCAAGGGATGTGAAGGCTTTAGCACTGCTTTAACCCATTCCTGGCTTATTACACTCTATCGCCTACTAGAGATCTCGCCAACTCTACTTTTTTAAAGTCGTTTCGGCCTCTTGCTCCATTATGAAGGGGTTCTTTGTTTTAAGCGTCTCTCTCTAACCTCACGCGTTGTTTCATCATTTTCATCACAGAAAAGGCATAAATCCTGGAGTCCAAACCGAGTGACGTTGAAAAGTGATGATCACCTGCTGATGTCTGCAAACCTCAAGGAAAGAAAAAGATCCAATGTTTTAAAGATATGCCGTATAATCTGTTTAAACTTATCTAGCCAGGTTTTACCATTATGGAGTAAGGAGTGTTCAGTGATGCATCCCATAAATTTTTTTTATATGCAGTTGTAAAAAATTAGTTTTTATAATTAGAATCATTTTATTTTTTAAAGGTTGTTGTCACTTGATTAAATAAGCCATTTAAATGTACATATTGAAACTGGAAACTAATAAATGAATATTTTGTATTACAACACTCAGACTTCTGTTTCAATCTACCTGTGGTATGTATTAAAAAGAAACTTGAATCCAGATCCTTTTATTCAGGTTTTTGGAATGGTCTACATTTAATTATGTATCACGTCTATTAAATTTAAGAAAAGAAAGTTCAAAGCTACACTTTAATACCAGGTAAGTCTGCCATTAGTGGCTGGAGCCATTTTTCAGTGATTGGAAACAAAGGTGTTTCTGTGATTGGTGAATGTCACCATACATGTGCTAAGATATTCCACTCAACACTCTTCAGTGTGGATGCCGTTACTGAGCGAAGAAGACTAAAGGTTTTTGTCTTGTCACAAATAAAAGCTCAAATTTATATAAGCGGATTAATGATTTGCAAAAACCTGATTAGAAAATTATCTCAAATTCTGACTCATGTAGCTCTACTGAGGGAGGGCTTATCCCAAACAGGTGATAACCACAAACTTTCATACCAGAGGAGAAAGGAAATGGCTGATTTTTTTTTTTATTACATCCATCAGAAAATAATTAGCAGTTTGTCAGCAAGAAAAAAAAAAGCGCAGTGTACAAGGAAGACCGAAGAAAACCAACATGAAAGGAGAAAAATATGCACCGACTGCTTATTAAAGGTAAGAAATCTATACAAACTTTACATGAGAGGTCACAAACATTCTGTCTAGTAAAAACAAAGTGTTGAGCAAAGCAGACTATGAAAATTGGAAAAAAGAAAATGCAGAGATGTACACGATAATACAGGACATCACTGATGTCAGCTGCTTTTCACAAACAAACCTGTAGGGGGACAGACCTGTGGGTTTATTCAGCAGACTCCAACAGCTGTGGCAAAGCAAACAGGGATTTCTGCTGGTGGGGGAGGGGGGTGGGGGTGTGGGTGGGGTTGGGGGGACCACTCCTCAAACAGGAGAAACGTACAATCAAAGTGCAACAACAGCCAGCTGGAGACAGCACCAGCTTCTCTTGTAATTAGTCATTTCCATCAAATCCTCAACAACAAACGAATGGCTTGAACACCAAGAACCCATATTAGAGCTTTTTATTTTTGGTTAGAAAATATAAATATCTCTTGTGTAGAAAAATATCACAGATGATTTGTTTTATTTAAGTACAAATAGAAAAAAAAAAAAAAAAAAAAAGATAATTCTTGGCAAAAATTTGACAGTCTCCAAAATGGGAGAGGAGAAGATGAGCAAAACGTGTCTTTTGGGATGTGGTGGAGCAGACGGGCTTTTCGTCAACCTTTGGCCTTCCTAAAGTGAGTCTTTTAAGAGATCGTGTGCTCACAGCCCAACAGAGCTTCATTGTCCTCGACCTCTGCTCCACTAAACTGGTCATTTATTGAGAAATTGAGGGGGGATGGGGAAAAGAGCAAAACATCACCCCAAAAACGGTGAGTTATTTCGCGAACAACGGCAGTCCTGAAAGCCTTTTAGTCTTCGTGTGTTCTGGATGGATCGGCCTCGCTCTGGCTCAGAGGCTCTGCTTCAGTCCTGCATCTTTTGGCCGGTCTGTCCTGTGCCACCGCCGCCGCCGCCGCCGCCGCCGCCGCCGCCTCCGGTTTGTGGTCCAGCAGGAGCTCCAGGGAGCCGTTTCTGTCGTGGTTGGGCGCGCTGACTTGGCCGCAGCCGTTGGAGTTGTTGTCTGGAACTGAGAGGAGGGGCTCCGCTTCTGGGTGAGACGGGCCGTTGGACTGGACACCCTCGTCCTTCACTTGGGTCGAGTCGGGCAACTGAGACGGGTCCACCGGATGACCCGCGACACCTTCAAAAGAAGAAGAAGAAATTAGTTTGTCTTTCCCTCAACAATCTGAACTATATTTGGTAATTTCTTGTTGAAATAATAATAATTAAAAAAATGATGGTTAATATAAAATTAACCACTTTGAACTTAAGATTGATTTTGCCCTCGTTTAAAGGAGTCCGACGTCTTAGTGTGGATAATAATGTTCGGAATGAAAAAGAATGATATATAAATGAAGTTCTAAAGATTGGCAGTCAAGCTGTAACTTACTGAAACGCTTCGCTTGGTTTGGGTCTGAAAGCCGTGGTTTTTCCTCACCGTTCTGACTGCTGCTGTCTTCCCGCTCAGAGTGGCTGGCACTGCTGCTGGACGTGGTGGGGGGAGGCGACGCCGCCCTGCTGGACGTCACGCTCTCCGTCTCATCCAATAATCTGTCCATATAGTCCCTGAAACACACCAGCACATGGTCCTTACACACACCTGGCTGACAGCAGAGAGGTTCCACGCGAAATTATACACACTGAGACTTATTTTAAGACATTTCTGCGTTACAGTCTTCCAAACGTCTGGATGTTCATAATTTTTTCTTACACTAAAACCACAAACTTTAATGTAGCATATCCCAACAAATGTGGGAGCTTCTTAATATTTACATTTAAAACCGTAAAATGTCATTTTAAATACCAGAAGCAAAAGCTCTGAATCAGAAAATCAAACATTTTTAGTTGATATCCCTCTGAAAGCTGACTTACGTGACACCAGGGTGAAGGTTGTATTTCCTTTTTCCTAGTCTGGTTTGCTGTGCAAAGAAATCATAACGCTCAGACTTCTTCCACATGTAATAAAAGGCCACACATTCTCCTACAGACCTAGTTCTCACCTGAAAGATTTCAATCAGTAGAAATAATTATTATTATAATCGTCCAAAGAGGTACAAACAAAACACAAGACATGATGGATTAGAAGCCTGAGAAATTTCAGCATATCTACGAAGAGAAAAATTTAAAACTGTTTACAAAAAAAAAAAAGAAAAAACTACAGTTGTCCAAAAAAAGCAAAAACAAAGAAAAAGATGAATGATTGATTAGTAAACATGTCTCACCTTATTGGCCTGTATCAAATGAAAGTCTTTCCCATAAGCTCGTAGTCCTTGTTCAAAGTTTCTACATTCCTCTTCAGTCCAAACTGATATCTCCTCTGTTAAAGAGAGTCTGAGTGTTACATCTGAAAAGGAGCGTTTATCCCAAAGTGTTTTGGAATCAGACAACAAAAAGCCAAGTGAGCTTTCCCAGCATGCCATTGAGATTGAGGAGCCAAAGAGGCGTGGCTTTCAGCATTCAGCTGAGCAATGCAAGAGGCATGGGGGATTCCAGATTAATCGCGATTAATCGGTTATTGAGCTCACCGGCAGCTAGTTTGATAATCGTTAACTGGAGTGTACCGACTCAAAATAGGCAATCTGCTGAAAAAGCAAACTGCCACTAAATATAAATCCAATAACAAGAGGCTCACCTCGAGCTGCTTTGACATTAAACCTCAGTCTTCTTAGAGCTTCCTCTGTGTCAAAGTCACATTTCACCAGTTCATACAAAGCCTAGAGGAAACAGAATGAAATTCAAATCAATCACGTTAAAGAAGTAACGATCAGTCTGTGTGATTTAAACCAATCAGGCGAAGGGAGGAAGAGTAGCTGTGTTTCCATTGACCATATAGACACGTTGCATATTATGGTCTACATCTGGCAATTTCACACATGCGCACAACGCTTTTTAATCACAAAAAACATGCTAACATTTCCCACGCCAGGAACAGAACATTCAGTGTGATGCAGTTTTAGGTTTGATGTTTATTTTGTGATTATTTATAACAGTAGCTAATCTACCACAGCGATAATGATCACAAAATAAACTCTACGGATTATCTGTCAGAGTTCGTGTTTACGTCGACTTTATTATTTTTTTTTTTTAACTTAATCAAAGCACACCAAATTCCACAGCACATCTACATGTGAAGGTTGTCAAAGTCAAGCTAGCATAGCTGACCTACTCTCACTCCTTCTCTCCCTTTTTTTATTAAATCTTTCTCCTGACCTTGTTATCTAGTTGTGGTATTGTTGAGAAATAGGAGCAAAGCGCCTTCGTGTGCACATTTAATATTTCGTGTTGACAACTTCCCAGCTAAAACCAACGGCAGTAACAGTCAGCAAGCAGAGGTTAGCGGGATCATGCACGCATGATGTCATGCTGCATAATTTGGTATTTCAAAAATAAACTACCTTAATAGAAACATGCCCATTGAAAAACATTACGGAAAACTAATTTTTCCGTAAAGCGTTTTGGCGCCAGGATGGGGTTTTTTTTTTTTTTTGGTCGTATCAAATTTAGTTTATTTCACTGCAAAGGAAACACTTTTTCACTTTTTCCACATCACAACCACAAAGAAGAAGACAGGGAGTAGTTGGAGGAGGATGTTTTTTAATGTGTGAACCAACGTATTTGCATGTGATTTTGAGTGCATTTCTTATTTAATGGAAACGCCGCAATTGCAAAATGTGGAGTTTTTTTCAACATTAACAAAATACCAACAAAGTTTTGCGCACATTTGTAATGGAAACGCAGCTACTGATATCTGCTGAAGCTAATGTTACGGTTGATGGGAGTCTACGAAGCTGTAGCCCTGTTGGCTTCACCTGTTCGTTGTCTTTGATGTGAGAACCCTCTGGGATCGCGTCCACTCCTTTCTCCTCTCCAGTTCGCCTCGATGCCTCCGTCAAGAACTCGACAACCTTCCCCTCGGGAACGCAGTCAGGGTTCCACAACAACTGGTCGTCATTTTCATAAACTGCACGGCAGGTTGAAATCGATAAAAGATTAGACGGTGGACTTTATATCTACAGGAAGTTCAGTTAACACCTTAAGTTTTATAGTTTGACTCAACTGCTAAGCTTACCTTTCTCGTTTTCTTTGTATTTACACAAACCAACAGGGGTCTCAGCCTGATACATAGAACCCACCATTATCTCCTGTTGGTACAAAAACATTGTTTTTAAAGTTAATACTGATTCTTCAAATCTATCAGAACTAAAGTGATAAGTCCCAAGTCGTTTTTGTTCTGGTGTAACATAAATGTAACAGACCATGCAAGTAACATCAAACTGCTCGCCTACCTTCTTCCAGTCTTCAGAGGGAACATAGTCCTCATCTTCTTCTGACTCCTCTTCTACGTCATGGTTACCTAAGAGAAGCCATGATGCTTTTAAATTCAAACATAACCAGATAATGTCGTAAAAAAAAAAAACAGGGAGGCGGAACGGCTCATACTTTCAAAGTACTTGAGTTTCTGAGGGCGAATGAGTTCTGCGGTGCCGAGTGACCGGACTGAGCGCGTGCGACCGTCGGAAGTGGTCTGAGAATCGCTGCCTTGTTCTGATGAAGTCTTAAAATCTTCACCCTAAAAAAAATACAGCAACACTGGAATTAAACTGAAAACTTTCTGCATCAAATAACATGTACCTTAACCCAAGGGATAGACAGTATGGACTTAAACTTTTATCACAATATTTTATGGCATTTATTCAGATAACAAATGTGACATATGTGAAATGTCACATTATCTTTTTTTTTTTATATATATATAAAAAAAGGCTGCTTCAGAACTCCAGTTACATTACATAACACATAATTGTGAAGCAGTACACAATAATTCTTGATTCATTTCTTCACGCAAACAGTCCAACAGTCCCGATCGCAGTTCTACACCAAAGAACACACTGCTTAGTGGTCTATGTATAAATTTAAAGAAGCAAATGTTTTTAATATTTATGCATTTAACAAATTGGAATAACAGAGATACAACTAACTAACAATGAAAACAGCTAACTTTGACTCCTTCCTTCCTTCAACACTTTAAAATAGTTCTGACTATAAATGTGGTTCATTTTGAAAACAGTCGTTTTTCAGATAGAGCTTAAAAATGAAGAGTCAGTGGTCTGAACAAATACCTCCGTTTTCTTCAGCTCTCCAGTGCTTCTGCTGCTTTCATCAGGATCGAGGTCCTCTTCTTCATCCTCTTCCTCCTCATCCTCTTCCTCTGGTTCCTCGTCTTCCTCCTCCTCTTCCTCTGCAGGCGATCTACTCGCATAACCATAAAGACTCAGTAGCTCATGTATGGGCATCTCCCCCTCCTGTAAAAAAATAAAATAAGATATTAATTAGGGCTGAAACGATTCCTCGAATGATTCGAGTACCTCCATTATTAAAATTCCTCGAGGAAAATCTACCTGCCTCGAAGCCTCGTTATGTTTTCTTATTTAGTGCACCGTGTTCCG
>CAEGAE010095408.1:0-83829 GCA_903067095.1 Girardinus metallicus
TTGAATTAAACATCTGTGATTATTAAATTTCCCACCTGTTGAAGTAATGGCTGTCTTGCCGAGTCATGCTACGCTAACTTCAGCGAGGGCCTTTAAGTGCAGCTGTTTTCTCAAGTTCCACATGCTCCTTAGACTTTTAGCTGATATGAGATCAGGCTTTTGGAAAGCTTGTGTAATTGAATCTCAGTGTGACTATGTAACTAGACTGAACTGGAATGAACTGCGTTTATTTTATTCTACGTAAATGTGTGTGAATTGGCGCTCATTGCTAAGATTTGTTGGAATTTGGTGCTGTAAAAATGGATCTGACTTAAAATTGTGCAGAATAACATTTAAAATACATTTAAACGTAATCCTTTGTTGAGGAAGCCAAACGGCACCGCTGTTCATCTGGGTTTAGGTAAAAGTGTTTCTCCTGTGAACATTACAAGTAAAAGTTGTACTTGAACTTGTTTTTTGAATAACCTGTTTGTGACATCATTAACATGGCGTCCTTCTGTTCTGACGAGGTACGGGAAACGATGTTGTTGAGGAGCACAAGCACCACAAGCACCACAACCACCATAAGAACTCGTCCCATCATCATGGTTACTATAATGAACTGAAAAGCTCCCAGCTGCACAGCCGACGCAAGAGGAGCATTGGTAAGACCAGTCGGAGCTCAGAAGTTGCATCATTACATGCGTGACAACTTGGCTCACACAGCGTCAACATGCCCTGAAAATAATCTGAAATCTCACTTCTAAAACAGAAGTTCCCAGGACATGAAACAGATCACTTTACACTAATTTCCAACAAAGCTAACAGTTAGTGGTTTTTATACTGCTTTTTAAGGGGGATAAAAGGCACCCTAATGAAGACATCTACCTAGTATTTATTTGCAATCAAGGAATCATGCGAAAGGGAGGCTAGTGCGTGGGGTTGACGGGGACGTCTGACACCAAGCTTTTTACTTGGCCCGAGGCTTGCAGATCTAAAGACACACGCGTCAGGAGAGAAATATATCCTCGAGCGTGGAAATTCCAGACATTCAGGGTTCAAGTTGCAGCTCGCCTCTTCCCTCAGTCAGATTTCTTCCTAAAATGCCACGCGGTATGATATGTGATCGAGGCGTGGAGCCTGCAGAGTGAATGCTATCCATGTTACTCCCAGCAGTGGAGAAGTTGAACGTGGATGAAGCTGCTGGTCATGTTTCATTTATTTGTCCGGCACCATAGGATTATGAGATAGCGTGGCATTTTGGCTGCCCTCCACAGAAGTTCTTGCATTCATTGCATGATTGGCATTTCATCTTTACAGGATAATTATTATAATGCAAACAGTTCTACACATCTCAAACCATTGGTCACAGATAAAACAAACTATAAAACAAAATTAGGGTAACATTTGCGAACATTTTTCGAAGCATATTTCAATCAGTATTTCTAAAAAGAAATTATGTTACTTTAGGAAACTAAAAATGTGTGATTTAAACTAAGAAAATCTTAAATAAATTAGTTATTTTTTTATTTTACATTTAACTCTAAGTTTACAATTTTATATTCCCAAGTTTAAAAGAAACACAAAATAAGAATTAGGCTATGTTTGACAGACAAATGGGCAACCTCCCAGGGCGGCATCTTTGGCATGAGATTACCCTACCCATCCCCTGTCCAAACATCCCCCTGTTCCTCTGATACTCTTACCCTCCCTGCCTGGGTTGCAGATGTCATGGTAACGTCTACTGCATCCACTACCAACACCCCTCCAACCCCTGTTGCTTAACTAGCTAATGCTGGATACAAATGTCTTACTCTTAGTTACAAGTTTTTCATGGTTCTTAACTTTTACCAAATTGAAATTTTCATCCACAATATAATCAATAGACACATACCTATCTTGCCATTGAATGCTCGACACTACATATGAACAATGAGTTAAGATGCCCATTTGAATAAACCAAAACCTGGAGCTAATTTCTAATCAATATATTTAAGTACAATATTTTTACAGACATAAAATAACTTGTTCGAATTTAGCAATAATTTCCTTTTACCTTTTCAAACCTTTATGATTTATTTAAATAATGATACAACCCACAAAAACTCCTTTTTATGTAGCACTTGAATTAAACATCTGTGATTATTAAATTTCCCACCTGTTGAAGTAATGGCTGTCTTGCCGAGTCATGCTACGCTAACTTCAGCGAGGGCCTTTAAGTGCAGCTGTTTTCTCAAGTTCCACATGCTCCTTAGACTTTTAGCTGATATGAGATCAGGCTTTTGGAAAGCTTGTGTTCTTAACTCTCCTAAAAGATGCTAGGTACGATATGAGGCAAGACAAGCAGCTCTCACATCAGGTGAGTCATCAGGAGTACAAGCAGCTGTGTGTGAAGATCAGATTCCAACAATACATAAGCACTAACTTGAGGTCGAGATATGCGTCACCAGATGTTGTAACATGCACAACAAATGCATTGAGCCACTGTCTCGCTTCCAGTCGAAGAGGCCGTCCCGGCAGCATGCAAGACGCGGACGGTGATCTACGAGATCCCCCGGAGCCAGGTGGATCCCACATCTGCCAACTTCCTGATATGGCCACCCTGTGTGGAGGTGAAGCGCTGCACAGGATGCTGCAACACCAGCAACATGCGCTGTCACCCTTCCCGCAAGCACCACCGCACCGTTAAGGTAAGACTGGATTTCTTATAAACCAATTATCAGTTATCAAGCCAGGTATAAACATGTCTCTTACCCTTATGTGGTAAGTCTGTCTGGCTATATTTTCTGTACAACTCACACTTCTCTGTGCTTTTAGGGAAAGAAAATCTGGGAGTTTAAATCCAGTGCCTTCAAATTTTAGCATTCAGAGTTTCTGAGAACTGTGAAAGTAGAGAGTTTGTCTGGCAAAATGTGGAAAAAAAAATTAAATGCGAAAATGTTTGCTTTACCTGTCCCTTTGAATCCATCCATTCTCTAATTTCATTCACCAAAGAAGTTAAATGGATACTACACTGATTTTAGAGCATCCATCCATCCATCCATCTATCATCCATCCATCCATCCATCCATCCATCCATCCATCCATCCATCCATCCATCCATCCATCCATCCATCCATCCATCCTCTCTAGGGCATCCAACAATAGTGCCCATCCTTCATCTTTTAGCTAGAGTAGCTCATCAGCATGATATTTAAATATCTAATTATAAGACACTATGAAACTTCACAACTTCATTGTGAAATTATATTTCTACTTTAAAATTTGACTAAAAATATACTGAGATATCTGGAATTCTGACATGAAAAATTTGACAGAACACTGAATCACATGCCAAAATCTTATTTAGGAGAACCTCTCTTGATACCTTCCCACAAAATTGTCCATCGGACCTCTACCAGTGTCATTCCCTACCATTTCAAACCCCTTTCCATCACTCTGCCTCTTGCTTGGTGTAAGTTCAAGGTGAGGGCATCAGAATGGTACAAATGAGAGAAGATGAAAGAAAAGGGAAGGAGGTAGCTGTTGGTTTGGGATGTCTGTTGAAGGAATTGCCCAGAGAGGGAAGCTCCTGCCAGTTTTCAAAAAATAAAAAAAACAATGTTTGAGATTGTCAGAGTGTCACATGCTGCAGGACTGCTTCAACGCCATCCTGTTGTTTATCATAGCTTTCTTGAAAACATCTCCCTCTGTGCAGGATCAGAGGAGGCATGATGGCAGGAGATGAGATGAATTTCTCATTATATTTACAGTAGAGGTATTGAGTTGGTGAACTGCTCTTTTCGGAGGTATGGGGACTATGTGGTCTGCCCTGTGGAAGTTAGAGACAACCAAGGTATAAACAGCGTAGCCAAGAATACTCTGACTGTGTTTGTCTATATCTGTACTTAATTATTGCTGCAGACAGCTTGAACTTGCCCAGTTACTGGGACTGCCAGAGTTGTTTTTCTTTTGCCTTTCATCCAAGTCTTTAAAGATCTCTGCCCGATAGACTAGTCTAGTCATAAAACACATGCCAATCCAGGCTATGGAGCTTTTATTAATGGACGTTCTTGTATTTTACTGGGATTTTGTGTAATAGGCTATCACAAAGCTGCATTGAGGATGCATGGCTTTCATCACTTAGAAAAATACAAGTTTATGGTTATGAAAAGTACTTCAAGCTTCAAAAATGTCATGCAGTGTTGTTCAATACATCATCCAAAATAGGAAAAATAACCTGTCACTTCTAAGATATGGCTTTTCACTTAAACTGAGCAAAATTGCAAATAATTGGAAAACTAACTGCAAGGCCCTTTGTAATGCTAAAGGAGCTGCAGAGACCTACAGCTCAGGTGTAATTAATTGCAGTCTCTGTAGGAGACACAGCAAACATGTGGAAGAAGGTGCTCTGGCCAGGTGGGACAAAATTTAAAGTTTTTGGCATTCAAAATGTTCAGTAGGCCCGAAAATGTTCTGCACATTACTTGCAACATAACATCCCCATTATGAAACAAGCTTTTCTTTAACAGATACACTGAAGTTGGGCAGAGTTACTAGTTTGATGGATGGATCTAAGTTCAGATCAATCCTAGAAGAAAGCATACTATGCTGCAAAAGACTTGAGACTAGGGCAAAGGTCATCAGGTTTTTGGTCAGAAATGCTGACTCATGTTGCGGTCAAAGTCAAGAGTTCTAATATACCACACAATCATCTGTGTCTGTCTGCATGGAAGCGGCTCAGCCTTTCTGTTTGCCAAACAGTTGGTGAATGTCATCCTCAATAGGAGCTCTGTCTGTAATTGGAGCGATGTAGAGGGATGGAAAGACGCTGGCGACAGCATTTCAAGATGTTCGGTTCAGCTATTCACAGAATGCTCCATCCAGCTTTGTTTGTGTCCCCCTCATGACATGGGTGAAAAAATGGGGACACAGACAACAGACTGATATTTTGGGGGTGGCAGGGAGGGGAAAAGGCGTTGTGTCCCAGAGGAAGGCGTCCCTCAGGGCTTTCTCTGATCAAGTGGCATTCATCACATTGTGTGTAAGAAACATTATCTCAGCATAAGCTTTGACTTTGAACAGAGGCTGTTTGTTCATTTTCGTTCTTTTATTAGAAAGCTAAAAATTCTTTCAGACTGCCAAGGGGTCTGGATTGTTTTTCTTCTGTAAGCCAAGGATCAGCATAGAATATTTCTGGTGTTTTCTTTTCACCTTACACCAACCTAGATTTGTCTAAATCAGTTCTACATCTGCTCTTATTCTGCCCATTCACTTGAGACTGGGTATTTAAAAGAAGCATGATAGGTCTGTGCAGGCCCTGTTCTGTATAGGCCTGTATTGTTCATTGGCAGGGTAGTGACTTTACAAAGCTCTAGTGAGAGGAAGCACATCTTCTTTACATAATAGTGACATAGCCTAAAACAGCTCATTGAAAAAGGAGCTTCAAATAGGCAGAACTGAGCTGGTGAAATCTACATTGTTTGCAGAAAATGTAGGAAGGATAATAGTTCAACTTAAAGCCGTGAAAGTGTTGGATTTTTGCGTAAGATTATGATATTGTGATCATCTCATACTGACACATGCTTCGTGACGATTATATTTAGACCTATATTACCTCTGCATATATTTTTTCCCAAATAGATTTCTGAAAGAAAAAATATTACACAGCTGTGACCAAAATAAATGAGTAAAAAGTTGAGTTCACCTGTTATGTTTACAAATGACATTAGGAAAGAGGAAGTTTGGAGACTCAATTGCTACAATACAAGAAAAACATGAGAACCAACCTTTTAAATTAGTGTCATGATGTTCCTAATCTAATCTATAGGGTGTATCACTTTTCCCCTTTAGTAGCTTTTAATAGCTGGGAACCTATAATTGGCTTTCAAGCAAGCATTTTGTGCTGTTTAGAATGGGTTGTCAGGGCACATCTTTGTTGGACATGAGTGTGGGTGAGGAGAGTGAGTCCTCAACACGATGCAAACCCAGATGAGGCCATTTGTGCGAAGCTGCAGCAAGAGGAAGACAGACCGCAGAGTAATGAAGTGTTGATGGCTACTGGATCAAAGTGGAAGACAATTGAGGCCAGGCGGAAATGGCCCGGTACAGAGTGTGGGGGTCCCACATATCTCTCAGCGCCAGCCTCCAGGTCCTCGACCCCTACACGCAAACATACTCACACATGATTACCCCAGCAGACGGTGGGTCATGGCGGGGCACTGGGGGGTAGCGGTAGCTTTACCCCTGTGGTTTTGTGGGACTCTGACTTACGGGGTGTTTCATAAATAAAAGTGTGGCGTTGATACAGTGAGAATGATTTATGGTTATGTGAGGGACAGGGTAGGGGGGGCTCAGATGGGAGTGAGGGGCCTCTGTGTTTGAAGTGCCTTGCAGCTGTGAATTATTTACCCTTTGATTCAGTCAACTCTCCTGGTGGATGAAGCAGGGTGAGGGAGTTTGTGTGAACATGGCGGGGCAGGTCGCAGACCATGGGAGCGTCTGAGATGTTGGCTACTGAAGCAGCGGCTGGAACACTTCAGCAGGGAGAGAAGCAGTATTTTTTAAATCATATTTGACTCAATAGTCTGTATTTTTACTTCACTCCTTCCCTGCTGTCCTCCCTCCTGCTCCTCATGCTTCAGCCCATCCAGATCTTCTCTCTGCACACTTCAGTGTTGGAGTCTGATAGTCTGATGTGTGAAATAGTTGTTCACTCCCTCTGTCTCTCCTGAAACTGCAACTCTCTAATTTTACCCCACTTGTCAAGTCTCTGCCTCATCTGTGCGCTCTCTCATTAAATCTCATTCACTTTTCATCCTTTGAGTTGCTTAGTAATGTCCTTTTCTGAAATTATGGTTTCTGTCAATGCACTTGGAGCCTGGAACGAACAGGAGTTTGCTTCTTTCTTTTCAACCTTGACTACTGCCACAAGGCATGGGCTGGTATGAGACTCTCACGGTATTTCAGTATTGGTATTACAAAAATGTAAAATAGGATTTAATTTGTCTCATATTGATTTTACAATATTTATTTCAATTTCAATTAATAGTCTAAAGCTATGTGTTGTCCTAACTTCACATACCTCTTTTAACTCTTTGCTCTCTTTAGTGCAACACAAATTTAAAAAACGGATATTTTAATGGTACTTACTCAGGCAATAATTATAATAATTATTTTACTTACTGTCCTATTGGGGATATATTTAAACAGTTGTATTTATCGTTCTTAAAAGCAATCAAGTTGACTGGCAGATTGGAGCAACATGTAGGGGAGGGGCATTAATTTGTGCTCCCTACAGCTGGTTAAAACTCAGGTTACTTTAGTAATTCTTTCCTTGCTTCCCCTTAAGAGGAGTTGAAATCATAGGGATGAGTTGAAGGAAACATTTTTTTATTTTTGAAACCGTAAAGGTTTGGGTATGGCTTGGTATGGTTTTGTGCACAAGCTAGTTCTTGCATCAATGTCAGGTGCACTACGCTCACTGTAGTTTTTATTTCAAATGGTAGATGTCACTGCATAGTCTGTAAACAATAATTCATAGCTGAAGAAGAACTTAGAACAAGTATATTTCCTATATACAACAGTGGTCACACAGTTTGACTTTGTAAATGTTGCTTTTAGGCAATATTGAAGCCTATGCAACATTTTGCAAGAAATGCACCTTCAGACTTCAATCATTCGCATGTTTGTTAAAACAAATGTGCTTTGTTAATGTAATTTCTTTTCTTTTATTTATTTCATTGCACAAACAGAAATAGTAACAGATGGAGATGCACAAAGCCTCTCCTTTCTCCTCTACTTTTCCTGGTCAGTAAACACAGACTGTCTCTGTTGCCTGTTTTCCTTCCTGATGGATGAATTGTGACCCTGCCCAGCCTCTTTCCACCCCTCTCCATTCTGCAAACATACACATTCACTTTTTATTTATTTTTGCTTCAATCTGTCACTGTTCCAGTTTGCCATGGCCCGCGGTGCACATCCACATCCCTGCTGTGTTTTGCTTGGAAGTCCGGAGCAAAACTTTCCCCTTCCTTCATCATGCGCTCATCGTCAGTGTTCTGTGCTCAGGGAATTCCCAATTAGCCCAGACTCGGACAAACGGCTTCACACAGAAGGGCTGCTGGTGACACCGGGGACAAGCCAAAACCAAAAGGGGGTGTGATTCCCAGACCCTCAAGCCTCACCCCCAACCTTCTGGATTGGATATCATTCCACTGCCACTCAGGGGACTCTTTCTCAGGGTCTGGATTTCCAGGGAATTTAAAGCGGTTTGATTTATACAAAGAGAGTTGGGGCCCTGTGTCGTAGCATGGGAGAGGGGTGCTTTCTTATCTAGGTTTTAAATGGGAAGTCACTGACTGTGCAACAGAATGTAAGTCTCTGTTAATAAGACAACAATGCACAGAAAGGCTACAACAAAAGTACTCATCAGCTCTCCCTTCTAACACAAGAAAGCAACCCAATGTGTCTGGGCATCTAGATGTGATGAAGGCAACTTTATGAAGTTTACACTGTGCACCAGAATTGGGAAGAAAGGCAATGTACGTAACTTGAAGCATCATATGGCCTTTTGTCTCATATTGCCAGTCCAGTATATTTCAGAAACTGGTGGATATGTTTGGTTTTTAAAGACTCAACTATAATGTGGACTTAAAGAGAATGATAAAAAAAAAAAACAAGGGGCAGTTATGTGGATTAAAATGCCTATTGAGGTTAGAGCTCAGAGGGAAGAATTTTACACAAACAGTGGAATTGAAATTGAGATTGATTTCATGGACATGCAGCTGACAAATCAGCAGCAACTGTATGATGCTGCAGTGTTGATATGGACCACATTCTCCAAGGAAGGTTTTTGACACCTGGTTAAATTTTACAAAGGATATTTAAGGGAGTCCTGATAGAGAATCCCGTGCCTTTCTTGGTACTAGGAATGCATACCTACAATTAGAAATTATATTTGCTTGCTTGATATGAGAGCGATTATGGTTCTGCTATGTGCAGGTCATTGAAACAAATGTTCTGCTGGGCTTCACATTAAGGGAGGCCATTGCTTCATCCTTCTGTCAATGGCTGTTTGTTTGGCCCAGCAGAGCTTGTGTGTGTCTTAGTCATTAGGATTAGCGTCAGCAGTAAGTCTTAGACAAGACTTTGTCTTCTTTACTTCCTGCTCGCAACTTCTGGAGCAGTTGCTCAGATGTTGAGAGCACAGACATTCTCGTAACCGGCATCAGCAGACAAGCTGTCCGCAAAGGCAGCTGCATCTTTCATCTCTTTCTCCTTTCATCTGTATTTTCCAGTAAGATAATCGGATTAAACATTGGCAGTGATTTTCTGAGAAAGTCGCGCCATTTGGGCATGTTTAGCACACTTTTTGTAGATAAATGCAAACCTTTGATAAGTTTTCTACCTGTCGTGTCAATGCTGGTTTAATAAATTTCCCAAATGGGTAACCCAGAAACTCAGTGTTAATAGGTAACACATGAACGCCTTCTAATGCAAGTCATGATCATGGTGAGGTACTCCTCCCCGTCCTTAAATAACCACCTCTGTTTGTACACACACATGCATACTCCCCTGTGAGAGCTAATGAGAATGGTGGTTAACCTTCCTACTCCTAGTTTCTTCCTGACTCTGGCCTTTCACCCGCTCCTCTTCTCTTTCATGGCTAGGAAACAGCAAACACAACACCAATAACCCAGACACCATTGTCCTCTGTTTGCTCTCCACATACCTCTCCTGCCTGCTTATCCTCTTTTCACTGCCTTTCTTTTTCTCTTCTTTTCCACAGATAGAAACTGTTGCAAAGGAACGGCTGCTAAAAACTGCTTGCCCTTTGCCTCTTTGCTGCCTCAGTTCCAGTCACACTGTGCTCCCCCCTGTACCACAAAAAGCAACTCTTGAATTTCAGCATTATTGTTTGTTTTATCAGACAGGGATTGGTATGTTGATTTGTCTGCATGACTGACTCACCACCAAGAGCCAGGCTTGGCACTGTGCCATCATGGGATAGAGGAAAACAGACTCTCATTGGTTTTGTGCGTGCAGAAGCTTCATGCCGAGTACAAGACTGTGTTGCTCATATCGCTGCTGAGTGCTGGGAGGTTGTCAGCCAATATCCTTTCTCGTGCTGCAACTGGCATAGGTGAAGCTGAGGAAATTGTTTTCCTGTGGTTCCAGAGCCTTCAGGGATAATTTGAGATGTTACCTTTCTTGGTCTTCAGATCAGAGGGGCAACAGCATGTGCCCACCTTTTTTCTTCAGTTGCACAACAATAACCTCCATGCAACCTTTTCTATTCAGCTGTCATCTGAGCTTTAATCAGTAGTGTATTGTTGATGAAGGCTCAGAACATTCATAACCTTCGGATTGGTGGTTGTAACAAGCTGTGCCTTGGAATGACTGGAATTCTTGTTGCACTTTTTGTGCTTGTTTGACCATTTTCTGAGCTTAGAACAGATTGTGCAGAGTCCTAAAAAAATATTCGTTTGAACTTTATACAAATTTTGTAACATTACAGTCAGATATTTTATTGTACAAATAAAGTATGTATAATGATTTACATTTTCCCTGAGTTAATAAACTAAGTAATTCATGGCTGTGAGTGTTTTGAGTTGTGTCTCTAGCCTCTTTGAACATTTTTTCCCCAAATTCTTTGCTAACCAAATTGATATAGGTCTGGACTTTGACTAGGGCAATCTAATACTTAATAATATATTTTGATCTAAGCTTTTACATTAGTAGTTGTGGCTGCATCCTTGGAATTGTCGGCTAAACACGGCTAAAAACCTCCTAACACAGAGGTTAGGAGGTAGAAAAATTGACTGCAAACCAGTCAATTTGTGAACAGTGTGACCATCAGCAGCATAGAAATGACCAAACAGGTCTAAATTTTCTCTGTGACCTGGAACAGTCTTCTTTTGTCTGTGTAATACCGAAAGCATCCATTTGCCTCCATTGATGTGCTTGATATAAAGGAATATCAGCAAGAGAATGCCTTCTTCCATATGTCAGTGTGCTCTGCATAGTTTTGTGGTTGTGTGATGACAAAATATAAAAAAGGTTTAAGTAGTATGAATATTTTAGTAGGCATTGTAGATTTCCTACATGCAAGGAAAGCAGAACGTTCCATAATCCTTGTAGAAACACGGCTTAAAATCAACATGTTGAGGCAAGGTGAATGAGTTTAGGTGTCTGTTTGGATGTGGATGCTTTGGGTCGGAGCTGAGGGGATCTCCCAGCTTCTTTTCTTTTGCCAGAGCAAACCTTCCCAGGGCCTGAGGGTGCAGTATGCTCTATCCTACCCTTCGTCGCTCCTCCTTCAACTCATAGCGGGGTCATACACTCCATTCAGATGCTTACAGACCATAGAGCATACAACAAGTGAAACCTAATGAATCAGGCACTGAGGAATGCTCCTGTCACACTCCAAACACAACAAGCGAAGCCTTAGATGAGTTTTTTATGAATTAGTTTATGCATGTGCCATCAGTCATGGGACTACACCTCTTGATGTTTGCCGGTGGGCAAATAGAGTGTGTATTCATTGACATACACAGGGAAGAGTAAATGTGAAGGAGCCTATAGCTAATCTTTCTCCTCTCCTTTCCTTAGGTAGCCAAGGTGGAGTACGTGAGGAGGAGACCCAAGCTGAAGGAGGTCTTTGTGAGGTTAGAGGACCACCTGGAGTGTTTGTGCACATCGCAACATCATGTGGTAGAACACTTAGATGCAGAAACAGGTAAATAAATACAAGCTGGGATTTCCTTCACACCTTCCTTAAATGATGTTTCTAAAGTCCCTTTCAAATATTGTGTTTGTTATTCTGAAGTTTGATGGCTGAAATCTTGCACTTTCGTCACTGTGCACACCTTCTTATTCTCTCTGTCTGCTTTGGATTAAATGAACCTTTACCTCCAAATGCATCCAAGCAGACATGCACACCTGCAAGGTGACTCTCTGTTTGAAAACTGTAAAGCTTTGAGCCTTGCTCTGTGAGAATTTGTGTGTTAAGGGTGTGTGTTCAAAGGCTGCTTGGCATGACAGCAGTTAACGTGCCTTGATCTGAAGGTTTCCTATATCTGTGTGCAGATAAGCGCTGTAATGTGTTCAGATAAGGCACCTGAAGAATTTAAACTGCACTTTCTGCTTCTGTCCCAGGGCTGTTGCGGTGTCTTCAGTTTCCATAAAGCCTGCTTCTTGCTTTAAATCCTCCTTCCTTTTCACCCTCCCCAACTTTTGTGTTTTCAGGCCATCGTAGGGTTAAAGGTAAAAAAAGGAAACCTAAAAAGCTAAGGCCCACCAAGGACTTATTGGTGACATAATAAAGGTGCTCTTATTACCCAAAGTCCACTGCAAGGCTGTGACAGGACACAGGTAGGAATTGAGCACTGAAGTCACCTTTTGGTGTCACACTGGCCCAACCAAGGCCAAACCTGGGCCTGCCAATCACCGTCACCAATCACAGTGTGAGGAGAAGGAGGGCTACCAAGTTTTACCTCCATGTCCCAATTGTGCATGTTGAATTTGTGGCCTCTAGAGCATGCTCACTTTATACATGTGTTTTGTTTCACAGCAGTGGTCTTGCGACTTGTTGAGTGCATCAGCAGTTTGTTTTGTCTAACCTCTAAATAGGTACCCTTCTCTCTTAATTATCTCTTGCTCCTCTTTAAGTTACAGTGCCTTGCAAAATCATTCATACCCCCTGAACATTTTCACTTGTCACTTTAAAAATCATAAACCCTGAATTCCATTTATTAGTATTCTACATAATCGACCAATGCCAGGTAATTTATTGTAAAACAATCCTCATATTTCTCTGTCAGGATAGTATGTTTAGAGCAAAGTGCTTTTTTTCTTTTTTGCCAATTACAGTTGTACTGTACAGATTATGTTTTAAATAATCCTCGTTGGGACATTAAAAATTGTTTTATTACTTAGAATTTAAAAGTAAATGGGACTGGAAACACATGCTTATCACTTTTCTCAGATTCAAAGAGTTTATTGTTTAAAGTACAATACAATACGATACATTGCTAATCCGTGGTTTACGGACAAAATGTGACAGAGTTCATGGGGTGTAAATACTTTTGGGATTCACTGTATCATCACTTTTTTTTCCTGTACTATCTTTTGTACACAGAAAAATCACCCTGAACATAACTGTGCTTCAACTGATCAAGTTGTTCTGTATCTGGGGGAACTTAATTAAGAACATTATTGGTTATATGTGTGTTGTGTCAGTTTGCAGGAAATGCATGGATTCAAATGCTGAGGTTGGGATGTGATTGCAGAGATCTACAAAGATTTCTTTTGTAATAATGAAATGGGAGTCTTTTTGCATTTGTGATAGTAATTTCAGCTTTGTCTCTCTGTCCTACAGCAGATGTGAGGTGAGACCTCCCAGAATAAGGGGCAGCATCACGGGATGGACCTAAACCAGAAGAGGACACCATCTTCTTTGTCTATCTCTCCACCCACCATTCAAACATTGTTTAAGGAAATTATACTTTCTCCAAAAGTCTTGAGACTGAAAAATAGACAACAGACTAAAATACAGAATGCCAAAGGTGCTTTCAAAATCAGTAATGATGAGGGCAACTGAACTGTGCTGCTGATTACGAAGAAAAAAAGAAAATGCCATGAAGCTCAGACTTCAAGAGGATGGAAGGAATTTGGGATGAACAATTCAAAAGACACACAAAATGGAAAATAGACTGTGGGATCAGACTTTTTTTTGTGAATCCAGTACTATAACTCAAAGTGCCCTGTTTGTATAAAAAAAAAAACTGTTGCATTCATAAGAAGAAAGCAAAAGGAAAATAGGACTAAAGATGCAAGGAAACAGTTTGGAAGTGTTCATTTTGCAGGACTATAAGAGGCAGCAAACATTGTGACTGGTGTGGACAATTTGTTCTAATTAAGGAAGAAAAAGCCTCAGAGACTTCCGGTTTTGAAATTGCCTTACCTGCTATGTACATATAAATCTAAAACAATGGAGGATGCGCCGCTGCTTACAAACTATTTATGCGTGTGGACATTTGCTTTTGTCACTTTCAATCTTCGAGAAAGGACAAAAAAAATATGTTTTTATTAATTTCCGCAGACATACTGGTATGTTTGGTCCAGTCCTTTGCTTTCACCAGTATCACAATCTCAGTGTCATTTTTGTTTTTTAGCAGTTGTTTTTTTTTTCCATCGTCAGCCATGTTTCATATTATATTGCAGTATATCTGATTAATGTCAAGTCTTGCATATGGTTCAGATGTATGTGTGCAAGGAGGAGATGTGAGAGTCAGTAAAGGAAGATGTTTTATTTTTGTTATGAAATATATTATGCATACTTATATCCAAGCAGGAATTATGTTTTCTTTCTTTTCTTTTGGAAAACAATGCAAATCATTTTAGCAGATGGTCAAATTGGTGATGTTGAAATCTGTTTGCATCACTGTTGTGCAAAGGGTATAAAAAAGGAGAATCAATAGCTAGTGGTGGTTTATATTTCCTTATGATGCAGTCATGCTCCTTTTTTGAGACAAACAAACAAGCAGATATCACAATATGTCGATGAGAATCGCATAACCATACCAGAAAAGGTACTGCAGTGTGCACATCTAAGTAAACATGTAGTTGGAGCTGGGTCTGTGTCCTTACAAAGAAGCATTATTTGGTGTCTTAAATCCATGTTTAAGATTCACTTTAATTGGATTTACTTTTGCATATTTAAATCCTTCCATAGTTTCCATTAAGCAGTAAAGAAAATGCTACAGGTTAGTGAGCTGAATCCAAATTACAGACATATCTATCTGACATCCATGTCAGAAGTGAAAGAAAATTCTATATGTACTTGTGTTGAATTAAAGGTACATTCCTTGTTTTGTGTAAGGATACCAGTAGACTAAAAATCTGTTAATGATGAATGCTAAAAACCTATGAATGCAGCAAAGACTCACTATCCAGCAGAAATATATCCAGAGCTACTGTACGATGGAATGGTTTTGATCAAAACACATTTATGTGCTGAAATGGCCCAAACAAAGTCCAGAATCCAGTTAAGAATCCTTGGCTACACTAGAATAGTAAATTTCTTGTTAGTTTCCAGTGATCTGTAATTCTAAATGTGGAAAAAAAAACAACATAAATTATACCATAGCATTGGTCTTATTATGGTATGCAAAATGTATCTAAATCAACAGGAAAATTTGGTTAGAGGTATTTTATGTCCATATCATGAAGCACAACTATACAAGTCACTGAAGTCCTTTTTCTTTTTTTTTTAACACATATATTTTAGTGATTGTTTTTGCAAACTGAAAATTTCTGTCTACAAATAAATTAAAAGTTAAATTACTTCAGGTTACAGGGTGTTGCTTGCTGTTGAGCAAATTATAATGGTTAACGTTGATAGGCACATCTATGATGTCCGGGTTTGGATTGAAAGTAAAAATCTATATGCTCAGTTTAAGAGGTACATTTTGAGCTCACATTTTGTGTGAATATACCTGTGGATTGATTTTCTGTCATGTTTAAAACTTTGAATTTAGCTTTGCCTTCACTTTGATTGGGGGCACAATAAGCAAAACTTTTTTGCAGTGCAAAAACATTTTTGGAAAAACATTTTCACAAAGACACAAAGGTAAGTTGTGTTGTGTAGATAGTCGTAGATTGTGTATTTGTAACAAGAGGTTGTTTTTCACACATATCTCGAAAGCTGATAAGGAAGATGCCCGCCCGATCAGCTTCACAAGTGCACATGTTATGCCTCAAAGAGCAAAGTCCGCCTTGAAAGAGTGAATGAATGAGGAAAGCAAATCGACGACTGCATGAATGCCCTCCTTGTTTAGTCAGGCTTTACTCCCAGTGTTGACAGGAGAACAAATCACTCCACCCTGTGGAGGGGACTTGCTCTTTATGCACTCATATGTACAATCAGGACAAATGATGAGTTCACTGAGGTGGTCTGAAAACATTACAGTGCTGGCCTGACCTTGCACCCTATCTGAACAAACAACCACTTCCTTTACCAGTAAGTTAACAGTGATGAATGTGGATCAACAGCAGAAAACTGGGATTATTCTTACAAAGCAAAGGCAATGTCACCGGGGTAGAATCATGTGAAAAATCTTACAACAGCTTGTGATTTTTTGAAAAAATGACTAATGCCATGTTTATAAGGTGGATTGTTTAACACTGTTCACATTAAGATTACATCAATGTATGGTCATATTTCCTCTAACTCAGGGTCCGTAGCGCTCATACATGATTTAACAATGCCATTATGCTATATGTCAGACTTCCGTTGGACAAATGTGCAAATAATCATAATTCCTTTGTTTTCAGTAATAAATGCATTTCTGTTAATGAAACTGTTCAACAGATGTTTAGTTCCAAAACTTATGCCACGTATTTTTGAAAGCTATCACATGCTAAAAAAGACAATTTAATTAGCCGTGTTATGCAAAGTACAAAATTGTTACACCAGCACAACAGCAAACAAGCAGACCCGATGCATTTAGACTAAAATGTTGCAAAACAAAAGAAAGGTTAGATAAGCTATCTACGACAGAGCTTTTTTTTTTTTTGCAACATTTCTTGCAAAAAAAAAAAAAAGTTGCCAAATGTAACTCTTCTGCAGTTATGTTGGCTAAGGCCAGTGTAGCTTGTTTGACTGAGCAAGAGGCAGCAAACTTTTTAAACATTTGAGTTGTTTTAAATGGCTAAAGATTAAATCAGCTAAAATGCGTGCTCCATCTGAATAGCTCTTAAACTTCCACAAACGAGGATTTGATTTCGTTTCTACACACTAATTGGTATAATTATCACTGACTATGCATTCAAAGAAGTTCTATGCAACAGTAGAAATCCAATACAATATCCAATATGATCTTGTTTCAGCGGGGTCTGGGTTCATACCAAACTAGGGATGCTAACTTATTAACTTTGGGCTCTTAAAATTTTCTAACAGGATTAAATATTGTGAACTATTTCTCAAGTGTGTGAAGTTTACTTAAACAAGTACTGCAGCTGCAGGCGTCCCAAAAGCCACAATTGAGGATGGTGATGTAAAGGAAATAAGAGCTTTTTCAGGTTTGCACAGTGAGCATGAGCTGAGCTTTACTCTAGTACACATCAGGAACAGACGAAAGGTTCAGGAGGCTTTATTGCTTTTCCCAAGGAGCTCACCCTAATCCCAGGGTGGAGGGACATGAAAGTCCTTCTCCTTTCCACTTCCCCGCTATACACCCATCTTATTACCTCAATAGGAAGCCAGATAAAGAAAGGCAACACATGAAAGAGAAGAAAGGATCAGAGAAACAGCAATTCGACAAGCTAGGGGAACGGGAGGGATAAAGTAAAAAATTTGGAGATAAAAGGAAGAGCACAGGAATTGATTGATTTTATTGTTTTAATCTGACATGCACAGCTTTATTTTAAAAAGGCGAGGAGAGAGGCTGAAGTGGGGATTTAGAGTGCATGGCGTGTTCACCACACAGAGAAAATAAAGCAATATGTCATGGTGTGGAAAGAGGGAGGAGGAGTGGGGATACCCCGAGGAGTGAGAGTGCAATAGGATGGAAACAGGGGGGCTAGGAATATAAAGAAAAGAGGGAACAGCGTGGACTCAAGATGTGGATAATCGGCACCACTGCAAGAGAGGCCAGACAGGTCAGCTCTTAAGTGGACGTGCTTCTATAAACAATACCAGAGGGGCACAAAGGTCAGGCAAGGTGTGAAGACGGGTTGCTGAATGGGCTTTATGTTGCTGTGTGCATGTATGCCATTGCATGTGAAAGTCTGCAAATGTGCGTGATTGTGCATGCATATGAACAATACAGAGGAGGTCTCCCTGTGTGAAACACGGCCCACTGGAATTTTAGGCTTTTCCAAAGAGCAAACTGGGATTTTAATGCCTACTATACAAAGGGTCAGAGTTCAGGGTTCACAGATCATAAGAGGATGTGGCAAGTGGTGCTAAATGAATTGTCAAGCTTAGATCAGCTTCCTCCGATTCTGTATTACAGCTCATAATACTCTAAATGCATGTCGCTGAAGATGTTATCTAGATCTTAATGAGCAACCTTGTCAGGATTAGCCATGGCTTTTACCATCATTTCTTACATCCCGCCATCTGCCCCTTAACTTTTTCCCCAATTTTCCCCCCTGTTATGTTTCTCCTCTCTTCCCCAACCTGTGGCCTCAGGGCTTTGAGGAAAGGCAGAGGTGGCCTTTGAAGAAGGCGGCAGCCAAGTTTGTCTGGGGCCACAGCCATGAATGAATGTCTTTGTTGTTCGCCGTACTCCTACGTCTTCATATCCTACTCCCCCCACACCCCCTTGCTTCACTCAGTATCCTCCATCTGCCCCCCACAAGCTCACACCAACACACTCATGCCCTTGCTGGGGCCCACTTTGTACAAATGACCCCGCTAATTATGTATTTAAGGTATTTGGCTCCTGTGAAACAGCTTCTGGGGTTAGCGGTAGAAGGTGGCAAGGCGGTTGGAGAGGGGAAGGTGTATAGGGCCCGTGGTGTGGTCCATGGTCTCATGGCTATCATTACTGCCCAGCGTTGAATGTAAACACTGGATTAGGGCAGGAAAGGTTTATTCAAGCAACAGATAGTTGAGGTCATGGTTTTTGACTGTGCTCTGGAGTTTTAACTTTCTGGTTTCACCTCTGGGTGGCAAATCCCTCAGAAACACTTATGTCTCTTACCTCATTCAGGTGAAGCAATTCTGACTGTGTTTTTTTTTTTTTTTAAAAGTCAAACTTTTAATCACTTAAAGATGTGTGTTGATGCAAAACATAATTTTATGACCTTTTGGGCTCTTTTTAAAGCCTTCACCTTCTCATTACAGAGAATTACTGTAGCATTGCTCCAGAAGCCACAAAATGTTGGGTACTAGCTAAATATCACATTCATAAGTTTATAATATAAGCACCTTACTGTTTACTGAGCAATGGTATAAAGATGAGGGCAACAAACTCAATTAAAAGTTATAGATGCATGTCAATGTATTATCAAAACAATAAGTAAATACCTCAAATAATTTCAGCTGCTGTTTTTGATGTTTCAATATTTTGAAATATCTAACATTCAGTTTGAATTAACTCCTATTCCTCTTTGCCTAACCTTGTTGGATTATCCAGAGTCCTCTCTCATGCTGTCCATTCTACACCTCACCCTTCACCTACAGAAAAAAAAAAATAAAAAATCAAGTTGTATTCTTGCAGTAAAATTAATGGATTTCTAACCCTACTGAGTCACTACACTCAAGTTAAAGCAGTAGAGGAGAAAAAAGGAAAGAAATAGCTCTAGAAATTCAGCGTTGACCTCGGTCAAGTGAAAAGAGGCATCTGAATGCTGATAAACTAGAGTTGGACCATAGGTCTGTAGATTCATTGTGGCACTGATAAAGATAAGAACCCGCGGCCAAGTAGCACAGATTCCTTCATATTTGTGTACGCAGTTTTTTTTAACAGCAGTATTGAAACTAGTTTTGACTTTCTTTCTAGAAACTGTATCTCTTTTCCTTTTACAATAGATGTTTTTGGTGAGTGTGACAGGGCTGCTGCCGGTCCCAATAACACTCAAGGAAGGAAGAGACAAGAGAAGAAGGGAGAGAAAGTTGGTGAAGAGCAGGAACTACAGAGAGTAGATGCCTTGCAAGAGTGATAAGTCAGCCTCTAATGGGAGAGGAAGCTTGCAAGTGTTGTAATTAGAAAGGAAGAAGCGCCGCTTTCCAGTGGCTGCTTTCGAAAGAGGATTAGTGTGTGAAGGTACATATTTTCTGATGGGAGCGCAGCAGGAGAAACCAGTTTTCCTTTGCACATCAAATAAATCAAAAGTCTACAATTAGAAGGAAGGAGTGAGGAGTGTTTGGCTTGTGGGGAGAAAGGATGAGAGCTCAGAATCTGTCACTGCTGATGAGAAATAAGGACTTATGTGCATGTGTGCGATTGTATGTGTGAGGTCGGGAGTAGCCAGTGCAACCGACATTCCTGGGCCGGCAGTATTATTGATTGCAGTGTAACCATTATCAGTGTTTACTTTGATCCGACATCATCAGAGGAGTAATGTACTCAGCTGAACTTGGCCTCCCAGAGATGCTTGACTTCATTGAGCTGATGATATTCAGGATGTTCTTCGCCTCGTTATTTCGAGCTCCGTCAAGACGCAGTCCAAGTAAAAGCATGAATCGAACAGTCCCATAATTCAGCTTGTTCGATGAGACCACCTGGTTTAGCAGCCATGGACACACACAAAAACCCAGCATTCCCTTATCTTCAAGGAAAAATCTTGTCAGTAAACTGGGCAGAAGTGCGCACACACACACCCCCACGCACGCAAGCCCACACACCCAGACCTCACTGTGTTGACAAAAAGAAAAAAAGATGGCATGAGGAAGAAGTGAGGTAGCAGGCACCCTCCTATCTGTTTGATGAGGGTATGATGAGAGCATCACAGACCTCACACTGTTCAGCCCAGCTGGCAGGTGGCAAACACACCTGGTGCCAAAGTGTGGATCAACGGACATGTTCACAAAGAAAAGAAAGATCTGAAATACATCTCTATAGGACCTATTGTTAAGTACACGTTGTGGACATTTCCAAAGCAGATCAGGTTTTTAAAATTGAATTGCTTCTGTTTTCTCTTCAAGTGTTTAAATAAAATAAATAAGAGAACCAAAAATGGTCATTTACTTTATAGGCAGATTTCATTGCTGTTTTAACATTATACATTGTGTCGCACAACAACCACAAGCATCAATGTATTAAAAAAAACATTCTAACACAGAAATGCTTTGAGCTAAGCCATTCCACTGAGTAGCTTAGGTTACAGCTGGAAGATGAACCTCCAACATGGTTTACTGTTAGGATGGCATACTCAGGGTGTTGTGTTGTTCATCTCAAACCTTTACTGTCCCTCAAGGGAATATTTGGTAAATAATCAGGGTTAAGAAAACAAAAAGAAATGTTCAAGACAACACTTAACATGATATACATTAGTTTTCCACCACTTACAGAAGTTCGGTTCTCATATGACCATAGCACCTTCTTCCACATGTTTGCCATTTCCTTCTACCACATGGCCTGTGGTAAACTGCAAAACAGGAACTTCTAGCTCTTGTACTCAGCAATTATTTGTCCTTGGGATGTTTCATTCTCAAATTCTGCTTTAAATTGTTGTTATACTATAGTCTTTCCATTGTTGGTAAATGAACCATGTTAAACCCCCAGGTCATCCAAGATCTGCTCATTCTGTAATGAGAACCAATCAAGAGGCAGCATTTATTGGAGTTATTATGTTCCTCTGCTCAGGAACCAATTCAGTTCAGTTAATTTTTTTATATTGCACCAGTTAAAAAAAAAACATTGTCTCAAGGTACGTTGCAAAGCAACAAGTCAATCCAATCCAATTGTACAGACAGATTCAGACTTAATTCCATACATTTCAAATTGACTGTGGTATCAAATAATGCAGTGAAGTTCAGTTTATTATTCAAATTGGTTAAGCGGTTTTCTATCTAACAAAACAAAGCAGATTGCATCAAGTCACTGACTTGGAGCATTTGTTCCTTCAGGACAGGCATGTAGCAACAGTGGACTGTCCCTCATTATAGACGGAACAGAAGAAAAGAAAACTTCCCTTTACCAGAAATTAGCTCAGTGTGAAAGTAATCAAAAGACCATAATCTTTTGTGCTTCGTTGTAATTTGGTATTTACAGTCTTCTTCTTTATTCCCCATGTATAACATCTGCAATTTCTCCTATTTTCTGAGTTAAACAGACTTCACTTCCCTCTCAGCTGCATCCTGTTTCTAATTAACCACCTACTCATTGTTCAGCAATTAACTCTCCAGTCTAGATATCAGAAGAGCAAATATTACTGTTTGACTTACCCATGAAGGAAATGGTTGCTTCATTATTATTTCACATCTCTTTACCTTCTTTAATTTGCCTTCATTTAGTCATTTTAAGAAAGTGAGTACAAGTAGAGCCCTTAAATAAATTATAACACTATAAATTTGCTGTCACCTCAAAATAACTTAACACACTGCCATCTATTTATTAACCGCTGGCAACAAAAGCGAGTACAACCCTAAGTGAAAACTGAGCCCGGTTAGCCACTTCATTCACCAGTGTTATGTGACTCGTTAGTGTTACATGATGTCAGGTGTGAATGGGAAGTAGGTGTGTTAAATTTTGTGTTATCGCTCTTCATAACACCTCACAACAAAACTCCGAGCATCCAAAAAAAAATGTTGCTCAACATAAAGATGACCTTTCCTCTTTTTGTAGAAAAGGGTCTCTTCTATTTTCAAATTAAATGCAAAGTGATTGCATTTAATTTACTGTGTATGTTTTGTACATACAAAAGATACACAGGTCAGTCATCTCTTTTTTTTCTAGTTCACTCTTAAAACATAATTGCATAATTTTAATAATTTATGTAAATTTGAATAGTCTGACATGTTGAGGAAGCCCGTGAACTTCAGTGTGAGAACCAAACAATGAGCTGCACTGATAACCTCTTGATCTCTCTTATTGGAGAACCTTCCAGAACTGGCCCTGGACTTCCTGCCACATCCACTTAAAAGCTGGGCTGTGTTTCTGTGAACTTATCTTCTAAAGACAACCCCCACACCCCCCATATGACCGTCTTTGATGGGAGGTGAGGCTGAAAGATGCTGAGTGGAATCCGCCTTCACGGAGGGCTTCTGAAGGGAGGTCGTGCCGGGGGGTGTTGGGGGAGCGGTAACATTAGTGATTCTCTGACTTCACAGAACTCCATTTGTTCTCCTTGTCATGCCTTAAATAGCAAGAATCTTTATAGTTTCTCTTGTTTTTCTATCGGGGTTTCCATTTAACGTCATATTGTCAATCCTCCCCCACCCCTCCCTGAAATAAAACAGCAGTTTTGTCCACTGACTCATTTGATCTGCTTCTATCTGTAGTCCTTTTTCATGCGTCTGTTGCTGGAATACTTAGGGTGATGTCATCGCAGATTGGGCAAAATCAAAAACACTCAGACGCATGCATGCACGGTTCCCACCAACCCTGGTGTTTTATATTCAGCGGTTTTAGTCTGACCCGCATATCTCTGAGATGACTTTCACCAAAAGCTAATAACAGCAGCATAAGTGCTACCAGGGCTGCTGGAAGCCGCCTGGCAAAGTTATTGTGGTGGGATGAGAAACAGGCCTGCCGGTGGTTGGGAAACTCAGTGAACTGCATGCCAGCTTGACTACACCAATTTAAAGAGTTTAATTCAGGTTCAGCCCCATCCTGTCCTCATTCCCTTGCGCACACACATAGACACCCACACCCTTTTGTCTGTCCCCCCATTCCTCTTTAATTTGCTTTCCATGAGCTAAGCAGCATGTGAACACCTGCTATTTTAAATGACATATTCATTGTTGTGCTGAGTTGAAGGTGTAAATCATTGTGAGCGACTGAGTGAGGCACAAACAACTGACATCGACTATGAGCAGCGAAAGCAGAGCAAAGTGTCTGTGCTCGGCGTCAAGGAATTCCCTTTTCATCCCCTTCCCTTCGTATTTGAGCTCTACTCAGCAGCAGACACACATTCATTCGTCACATGTTATATTTTGTCTGGTCAGCATTTTTAGTTGTGTTTGTTGGGATTCCCTTTGTAAAAACAGCAAAAATGAACAAGAATCAGAGCAAGCAGCTTTAAAATTGGGTTAGTTTTTTTTTTTCACATGCCAAGAACATTTTCTTCTTTTTTTTATGTTTCATGTAGCAATCTGAGTCATTTAAGATGAGAAATCCCAATTTGAAGTCCCAATCCAGTAAAAAAAAAAAAAAAAAAATCAATGTCATGTGCTTACTCGAAACGTCTGCTGCTGTAGAGTGCAGTACGACAACATTACATAAACATTGTGATTGTTTCTCTTTTTCTCCCACATCAATATTTTATTGACTCTGCTGTCTTTTCCAGACATTTTCATTCACTTTCATCAATATTTTTGTTAATGTTACTATTATGTCCTGAATTGTTATTTCTTTTTAAAAACCAGCTTTGTATTATTGTGATGCTTTACAACAACCTGTTTACTTTTGTAGTACATTTAGACACATGAATGTGTGATACTAAGTTCAAGTAATGTAAATAAGCAACAAAAACTAAATAAAAGACAAAGTATAATTGCAAGCTAACGTATGCATTAGGACATGCCAACATTCATTACCATATAAAATGGTAAAAACATGTTGCACAAGTTTAAATTTCTTAGGTGTGAGGGTGAAATTATTTGCTCTCAAAGAAAAAAAAAGAAGACCTGACTAAAGTTTGTCTGAGAGAGCACAGACCACTATCATTACTTTAGGAATCATTTTCTTTAGAGGTGAGTCTAAGATTATTTTTTCTTTTTGAAAACAGATCACAGCTCTGTTTCCAAAGCTGTGATCTGTGTGTTTGGCTTCAACCAAATACAATAATCAAGGGAAAACTTTTTACCGTGGTTCATGTAATTCCTAGTTACAGTAGAACCTATCTACTGATTGAGTTCATTCGCCATGAATTCAAACTTGTATCAGACAACTTTTGAGTAAAATCTGAAACCATCTGAAAAAAATTAAAGCTGAAACAGAAATGGACCCCACAATATTATAATGACCCAAAATATATCAGTAAATCCACAGAGGATATGGCAAAAACATGAGGAATGGAAATGCTGAGACGAGTCAAAGCCCTGATCTTGATTTCATTAAGATTTTGTGGGGTGATTTAAGACTAGCTTCCATCTTTAAAGAAATACCTCAAACATCTCACAGTTGAAATTGAGTAGTGGGGCAAACTTTTCTCCAATTGATGTCAGAGAAAATTTCCTGAACTGCTAGGCTAACATTAGTGTGCTGTCTCTGTTTTTATACGACTTGTTCATTTGACTCAAATATAACTCAAAACATTGGATATAATTTTATTGAGGTCAATGTTAAAGAGAAGGATTGCTGTGAGGAGGTAGTATAGGAAAGAAATTTACAGCAATCTGTTTTCAGTAGCTGTCAGAACATTCTCTAAGGAAAGTGCACAATTTTCAGCATCTAGGCAGATTTACACCAGCTTAAAAACTCATTACGTTTGACAACAGCTGTCATTATGACTTACACAAAATTAAGCTTCCGAGATTTTGATTCTTTAAAAATCAAAACATTACTTTAGTGATATCTTATAAAATCCTTTAGAACTCTGCACAATTATTGTCTTTAGTCATAAGCAGTTTTAATGTGATTTTCGCCTAGAAAATTGCAAAATGTAATGGTCTTTAAACACACTCAATAAAAAAAAAAAAAAATAAACAACATTCCTTTCAGTCTCAGTTTGATCTGACGCTAAGGCTTATATAAGCCTAAACAAAGAAGCCACAAAGTACAGAAAGAGACAATTGGAGGTAAATAAGCAAATGTGTTTGTTCAGTCAGAGAGGCAGAGGTGTTGGGTTCAGATCAACGTGACTCCTTTTCTCTTTTCTCAGAGTAAAAGCGAGACACAGTGACCATGTTTTTAATTAGCTTCTGGAACATCACTCATTACATCTCTCACTGAAGAGTCAGAGTCAGACATTACATACACCGTCTGTGCTAAACTTAATTAATTTCATATTTGTACTACACAGTCTTGAATCTTTCCTTCCTACCAGCCCAAACCAGGTAGAACAGGCTCTTTTTGTTACTGTTAAGTTTCTAAAAGGTATTGTTGACAACCAGACTGTAATGTGATTTTCCACTTGGAAATGTGCTCAGACTAAAGTGAAGATTCATGACTCACAGGTAAGTCATGAGGAGAGGCAGCAATTGACTTCAGAAGTGATTTCAGGATACTCCCATAAAACAGAAAAGCTGTGTTCAGCATAAACAAGACTATAATACCTGCCGAATGAACTGAGACAAGAGGCGTTCCTCTTGTTACGTCACAGACGGAGTGCTGATGTGAAGTGACTACCTACCCTGTAAATGTGTCAACAGATTTTTTTTCATAATCATTTCTTTCATTGCTGGAAGCACTGACATCATCCCTTACAGTAAATTCAAGATGAATATCTGTTTTCTCAAACACGGAGAGGATGAAGCTGAATTGATGTGTTGTCTTCACTGAACTGGTATGTTATGATCATTGAACAAACAGCTCAACAGAACTGAGACCTGTGACAATGGTTAGACTTGATGGCATTACTATGTTCTAGCTTCAGATGTTAAACTATATTAGCTTTTAGTGTCAAGTTTAGAATATTACAGAATGTCCTCTAGAATGTTTTTCTTTCTTTTTGTTTAAACAAATGATCAGGTTTAATACAACAATTACTAACCTAGTCATTTTTGGTTCTAATCATAACAAATGAAATCAGCATAGTACTGTTGCCTTGCAGCAAGAAGGTCCAGGGTTCGATTCCCGGCCCGGGGTCTTTCTGCATGGAGTTTGCATGTTCTCTCTGTGCATGTGTGGGTTCTCTCCGGGTACTCCGGCTTCCTCCCACTGTCCAAAAACATGACTGGTTAATTGGTCTCTCTAAATTCTCCTTAGGTGTGAGTGTGTGTGTGCATGGTTGTTTGTCCTGTCTGTCTCTGTGTTGCACTGCGACTGACCAGCGACCTGTCCAGGGTGAACCCGCCTCTCGCCCGGAACGTTAGCTGGAGAAAGGCACCAGCAGCCCTCCTGACCCCACTAGGTGACAAAGGTGTTAGTAAATGGATGGATGGATGAAATCAGCATTATTATTCTTTTTCTCATTGTATGGACTGTTTTTAATTTGCAGATTTTTATGTAGAATGTGATTCCAAGTAAATTGCGGGAAAATACATTCACTCATAAATTGTTTTCATAGAGAACATCTAAAATATTTGGAAGAAAATCCAACTTTGGAAGCTGGCAGACCTAGTTGCAATGATACTCAATATGCTATTGGCTGGCATTTGCAAAGCAGCCAATCCTGGAGCTGCTTTCATTTTCTTTGTCACTGTGCACTCAAGAGTGGAAATAAGGAAGAGTGTAAATATTAGCTTAAGACACTTTCTACTCAGCGTATTAGTGTATATTAAGGTGTATTTGCTGTTTGAACAGTTAAAATAAGCAGCTATTAGCATTTTTAAAGAGTATTCATGGATTTTAGTTTAGTGCTCCCTCAAGACTTGTGGTCTTCTGTATATCTTAAAATAGATGTATAAGACAAGGACAGATCAATCTCAGAAACTCCAGTACGCTATGAACTCAGGAGACTTCTTAAACAACATTTTGGTTGAAGCTTAAAAATGTTTTAGGATGTAATATATTCTGGATGTATATATATTCACATTATTAACGGTATGATTACTGGACATTCCCATGCTGTTTATATTTGCTCATAATTATTTGAACAGATTAATGTGGCACCTTCAGTCACCTGCAAATTGTTCCCAGGGACCACACCTCCTGGTGTGACACACTTATGAATTAATTTGTGAAACTCACAGCTTTGCAGGATTTGTTTATGATGGAAATGTTTTGAAAAAGAAGCTAGAATGTTGAGGTGTTGAATTAAATTACTGCAATTGCGCAAATACAAACAGTTTTGGTAATCATAAATTACCTAAAATAAAATACTTGACCTTGCAGAAGGAAAAACAGTACATGTTTTTAGACAGTACATGTAAATATCTATTTTCAACTCTTTAGATAGAATACACAAAGAAAGTTACTGCATAATAAAAAACAATACGACAAAAGTTAGCAATTAGTAATGCTTTCAAAAAAATCACAAATAAAGCAAGAACTGAAGTAACTCTTCAATATGCTTCTGTTGAATTTGCCATCCTTTTTTCAACCACAGCATTTATTTCCTTCCTTCATACAGTTTGCACTTCCCTATTGTCTTTACTTTTCAAACAGCAGGTTTATGCCGCCTATAGTTGGGACTTGTCACTTTGGTAACTGAGTGAACAGAGGAAACTTTTTCTGCTTTCTGTGGAACTGGCACATAAATTTAACACATCACGTGCTTCCACCACAAAATCTGCCGTTAAAAAGTAAATTTACATTTGTGAGACCAGACTTAGAAAAGATACACACAGTATATTGTAGCTGCTGGTTTTTTTAGCTTTCATCTTTCCAAATTTAGATTTTATTGCTTATGGCAACAGATGTGGAATTAAAAGCTTTTCCATGCTGATTTGCTTTCATCTCATGCAGTTATTTCTTAAATGTATAAAACTATTATGCTTTTTAACAACTGGTTTAGTCCGTTTTAATTTGGTTTGAGGGATTTATGGCAGATATATACCCTAAAAATTTGGCGTCAAATGTGTAGTGTGCACTTTTTTGCTCTCCAAATGGTCTTCTCTTTGCAAAGACAAGAAACTGTACAGCATGACTTTGAGATAAAGTGAAAGTTTTATGAGCAATTGTACAATAATAGAAATTAAGAGTGATTTTGGTGAGAGAAATGCTTCAGGGTGTGTTTTAAGTAGCAAAAAACTGTTAATGATGTTAAGTTTCGTTCTGCTCCTTATGATCTAATCACTCCGGGATTCTTTTATTACCAGGCCTTTAATGAGATCATTCTCTTTGCACCACAAGTAAAAGCAGTGGTTTACTTTGTGTTCCCAACTCTAACTGTTCAGAGTCCCATTAAAAACAATGTTCCTGCTCGCCTGACTCCTGGAGCCTTCTAAAAACACCCCGCAGAAAGTGGTCCAGCCATTAGCAAGTGAATCAGCGGCCGCAATTAACTCTCTCTGAGTGCCAGCAGTGGTATTTATCCTTCTTCTCAGAAAGGCCTTCAGGGTTTCCCTGTAATGATGTAATGTTTTGGTTTACCTGAAGCCCTGCTAGCAGGAAGTAAAAAAAGAGATTGTGTAGGATTGAAAAACAGGAAGTTAGGGTAAAACAAGTCGATGTAGATAATTAAACTCCTTTGTGCTAATTGAGTACATAACCCTTTTTCACATTTTTTTGATTGCAATAGCACATCTCTTTTCTGTATTTTAAATTATTTCTTCAAAAGTAGATGTTAAACTCTTGTTGTTTTACTTGTAAAAACCAC
Organism: Girardinus metallicus; assembly: GCA_903067095.1. Classification (NCBI taxonomy): domain Eukaryota; kingdom Metazoa; phylum Chordata; class Actinopteri; order Cyprinodontiformes; family Poeciliidae; genus Girardinus; species Girardinus metallicus. The sequence goes on from CAEGAE010095408.1 coordinate 28,999, forward strand.
AAACTTGGAAATAAAGCCTTTTTAAACTCAATTCCCTCTTGTTTTTAGTTTTTTTTTATTCCAGCGCTTTTTCGTAAAGTTCAGAATTTTAAATGGAGCTGTAACTAAATAATGCTCCCTCTTAAGGTTCAAGTTTTCCTCTCCCCCAACACCCGTATCAAAGAACTGGCCTGATTCTGTCTGTGCTGTCAGTGCTTCAAAGGCAGTGCTTCTGAGCGGAGCTCCATGACGTCCAGTGGCAACATTTCAATTCACCTCTGGTGCAGTAGATATAAAGATAGCATTCATCTATTGACTGCTTTATGTTCCCACTGTGGCACAGATAACTACCTTACTGTCCCAGGACAACAGGGCCTGTGTAGACCTTTGTTGCTCCAATGCCAGTGGCACAAGTGTATATTTCAACGCTAAGTTCATCCAAGACACTGAATGCTTGAAGGCTTGTGTCTGTATGTGTGTGTTTATGGGAGTCCAAAGACATTGATAGCATGTTTGTACAGCAGAAACCAATACTTCAATGGGTAAATGTTTATGTTTTATAATTTGAGGATATTTAAGGTTTTAAACGCTTGTCTCAGAGCAAATCGGAACAATGGCTCCTGTGTGTGAACGCTTGGCATGCAGCCACCTGGGTAAATGTACAGTATAATGACATGTAAGAGGAGAGGAGAGCAGGATGAGATAGAAGTGAGGTACATGGAAGAAAGAGGAGAGGAGGAAGTAAAGAACAGAAACTCCAGTTAAATTGAAGACAGGTTAACAAAGTTACAACACAAAGTAGACAGGATGCCTGTGAATTTATTGAATGAAATCACTTTTATAAGACAGATGAAAAGAGCAGATGTAGTGTAAGATGTCCTGTGTTCAAATATTTATGCAGCTATTTTGCTGCAACCTCAGTTCAGTAAAAAGCCTTTATAGTTTTAGAGTTGAAGGAGGAGCGAGATAATCAAGTGAACAACATACATGCCCAGACTGTTCTCATTACACACGCCCACCCTCTCCGTCTCTTTCTCTGTTAATCTTCACACTGTGATACACACAAAGATGTGAAATCAAATCTTTGAATTACTGGCAATTGATGGCAACCTTTTGCTCTTTCTTCCAGTCTTCTTCCTGCTTTAATGTCTTTCTAACACTTGGAGCAACATAACTCATTGAAATCTGTAGGATGACGCGTGGGAGGCATCTTTCCTGTACTTTTTACTGAAAGTTAGTTTTGCACAGTTTTGTGCACCTTATATGGCACATATACCACTTTATAAGCAATAAGCTTTCCAGTTCCACTGTATGGACCGAAATTTGGGGATTTGGACTGTTGTGTTAGTTAATGAAGAACATTTGTATCGATTAGCAATTGAAATGTCAAAATTCAAGTTGAAAAAATAATCCTCCTGAGGCAAGAATGAAGAAAAATGATGCACACTAAAGCTGACCTCATAATCCAAAATGGCTGCCTCGTATGTAAAAATTATGTTGCATATAAAACTGCCAAAGAAATAAAAATGCGCTTGTAAATAAATTAATAAACCTGTTAGATGTTAAGTGTCTTGACATAACATCTGTTATGAATTTGTGCTTTGTAAATAAACTAAATATGAGAAGATGTTTATTAAATTTGTGAAGGAAGAAAACAATTGTCAGACCCAAGAATACCTGCCAAAGCTTTCAGTTTTTCTTTTTTGAATCACATAAGTTTATTTAGCCTTTTACTCAGATGTAGCTGTTGTTCAAAAAACAATGCAAAATATTTTTGTGTTTTGTGTGATTATTGACTCTGAGTTTTTCTGTTGCTGTTTGCCTAGTACAAGAAAAATTTGTTGAACATTTAATAGAGAACTTTCTTGCCCTTTATTATTAATTTGTTCATATGTTTTATATTATCTGGATAATTTCAGGGTTTATAATGTAGTTAACTCATCTTACAGCAATATCTAGCTAAAAATCTTGCCCAAAAACATATTGGTAATGTGAACCAGTTGGTTACTGAGGGGAAACTGACCCCTCAATGGGTCAAAGACCTTTAATGACATAAAAATGCTACACAATAACTATAAGAAAGAATTGGTGAAAACAGTTACAACTCCTCCTAGAGCTGCCAGGTCAATGACCTCTTTGGTGTCACAATCAAATAATCTCAAATTTCACAATCACTGACAATTACTTCTTCATTTTTCAGTGAATAGCTGTTGCCAGAACTCACAAAATGTCTCCACATTGTCAGCACTTTGATTCATAAGTTGTCACGCTACAACACGCCAATGACACTGTTCGTTTACACTCAGGCATTTTTCAGCAGTGGCAAAATGATCAAATGTCCTCAAAATTTCCTGTTGCTTTTTCATTGATTCAGCATCTCTATGCCAAAACGATAACAGAGAATGAGCTCAGAGCTCTATGTTGTCAAATCAGGTCCGAGCTGGTTTTCTATATGTCTTCCAACAATCCCAGTGTCACATCATTGACCTTTCACCCCTGACCTCTGTAAAATAGGAGGTTCACTGTGCGACTGACAGGAGCTCCTGTTGCTACAAACAAGGCAACAAGGCTACTGGTTACATGCATATAGATACACAGCTGTGCTACCTCACAGGACTTCAACACTGGAAAGTATGCACCAAATGAATCCCCAATACCTGTCATAGAGTGTCTTTTAAAAGTCTCCATACCAGACAAGCAGCGGCAGCAATTAGCAAACACCTGCTCCTCTCCAGAGTGACAGAAAGAGTAGGAGATTCTTAAAGAGACAGAGGAAATTTCTAGGTTTCAATTTGCAAAGTCAAATTTCTTTTACGTTATGTGTTTATATTTACAGCATTTTTATAACAACTAAAGTCAATTTAGTCAATTTCGTTACATTTTATAGCACTATGTGCTATAAAATGTGCTATAAAATGGCACTATATAAATACATGATAAAATACATGATACTGCCCTTTTAAAGGCTTTCCTGGCATGTTATTTTATTGTGACCTAAAATTCTCTTCAGAAAATGCATTTTTTATTATGTTCACATTCAGGTAATGATTGCTCAGAACAGCTGAGAGGCTGTTTGAGTTGAGTGAAAGGAAAGCCAGTCTCCCAGACCAAGTAGGAAACCAGTTGAACGCTGTCCTGTAGCTTTTCTTCTGAAATAATCTGTAAGTTTTAAAATCAGACAAAAATGCTCAAAATTCCCAAAGAAAAGTAAAAAGAAAAAAACGATTTTAAAGATGTTTAGCAGAGCATTTTTTTTATAAGGTGCAATACATATGGCATACCAAAAAAAACAAACCATAACACTTAATAAAAATACTTTTTTTTAATTGAGTTCTTATTGGTCTGTTTATCAACATGGCAGCTTCTGATTGGCTGGTTTGTATTCTACCTTTTAATCATTATGTTTACTCTCTGGCTGTTGCATATTTCTCCATCTGAATTGCACGAGTGTCTATTAAACAGATTTGTCCCTTTTGGCTTCTTCTTGACATATTTTTTTATGTAATTATTCCTGCTTTTAAGTCTAAGCTGCACAGATTTGTGAACCTGTTGCCACGTGATATGTTTCTCCCTTCCAAATACATTAAAGAGGAGAGAAAACATTATACAGGCCTCCCTTTGGACAATTTTCTCTGTCTTTTTCCAGACCACAGTTTCCCACTCTTGCCTTTGGCTGCAGTCCAGCAAATTTTAACACCCATCATGGCATTCTGGGCATTGTCCAAGCGATGCCCTTGAGGAGGACATTCCTGTCTGGCACAGTTCCTCTTTTCACGCTATTTATACTCAAATATCTGTGTCCTTCGCTGATACCAGAAAAACATCCAACCAGTTGGTTCTGCCCTGTGATAATAAAAGGAAAGACTGCGCTGTCTTGCACAGAATAAAAACTGAGTGTGGTAGAAACAAAACTTGTGGAGTACAATTTTACAGCATTATTCACATTATTTTGGTGATATTTAAAAGTAATTTTCCACATTTTAGTTTTGTTTTACATAATTTGACATACACTCTTAAAATGTATCTCTCAGTCATCTAAGCGACTGACAGATACAAGATTCTGTTTTTTTGTATTATGGTGAAATATTAGGTAAACTGAGTTGTAGAAAACTATTATGATGTGCTAACTACAGTTTACCTAACACATATAAAATGTAATCCTTTATATCTATAGAGAGCAACTTGGCATCTATGGCTACAGAGGGGTCTTCATTGGGGTACATATGCTGAAATGTTAGTCTGATGTTAGCTTGTCTTCTCTTTGTTTTGATATCATTCATTGATATTTCGGCTCATAATTTCTTTGCAATCCAAATTAAACGTGTGTGGATTCTACTTTTACACAAAGTAAGTGCTTTTCGTTGAATGTTGTAATTGCTGGACCAATGATTGGACCAGATTTAGTACCTGTATGTTGAAATGACATTTATCTTTATGTACATTGGTCCAAGAGTTTACATAAATATTGTTTAGATGTTTGCAGGTTACACTGCTAAGAAACCTTGCTTGAGTTTCTGTGTGCACACAGACATGTCACCTTTTGACTATGTTACAGTGCGTAGTTAGGATGTGGAAACAGTCCAAAAATAAACTCATCTTTTATTGCACTTATATAATCTCTCACTTAAAAATAGTTCTTGACTATTAGAAAAACGTGAGCCTTTAATATAGTTACATTTATACAGTGACGATACAATTAAGAGTTTGTTTTTTTTTACTTAAATAATGCCTCAAATTTTGATAACAGTTTCCTTAAAATAAAAGTATTTGAAGCATTTGTTGATTCATACTTTTGCTTTTTGTGGAAGATGCTTGTCCTTTAGTTGCCAGTGGCTAAATATAAAGCAGCAATTTATGAGTTTAAACAACTTCAACTTAAAATAGGTCTGCATAAGAACAAGTTTGTATCAACAGTGACATAAAAAAGTCTTCATTGTCATTTATTTCTACTCTTCTGTGCCAATCTTCACCATGGGTACTAATAATTATAAGGAAATCTTTTTTCCCCACACATTTATCACTGCACAGAATATTACATTTCCTTTCCGTTAACCACAACCATCCAAATTGTATATTTTCAGGATCAGAATAATTTGGAGGGTAGAACAGAGATAACATTACTTGTGTGTAATGTTTAATATAAGAAGCTCTGTGTGTTCTCTTGCAAAGTTCCATTTGGTTTACACAAACAGATGCTGAAACCAAGAGTTGGCCTGAAATACTGTTCCCTCCCAGAATCAAGAGAATGTGTTTCCACCACGACTTTAATAGTAGCCCGTTAAAATGCACCAAAAGTACTTGAGTTCATCTGCTGACACTTTGTAAAACATCGTCCGTGAGGTGTGTATTTGTCTTTGGTTTGTGCATGTTTGCCTTTCAGTCCGCACCCGTTGAGGACGAACAGGTCAAAAAGGAACAACTTTACGAGTATAAAATTAACACCTGCAGCTTTACGACCAACCCCTCCAAACAGGGAGATTCACTTATGAACCATCTACGTTTGAAAATGTAATACTTTGATCAAAGTCTATGTTAGACTTGGATGAGAGAGAACAAACTGGATAGGGGGTGGTAATATACAGAGGGAGTGATGCTGAGAGGATGATTGATGACCAACAAAAATGGGAGAGAAAATATTTAAATACACCTCCTATGTTCTCTTTACAGACAATCTACAGGTTTATGTGATGATGATTTAGTAGCAACTCCTGGGCCAGGCTTACACAAACACTATGGCTTCCAAGTTCCGGGGGTTCCCCTAATGTTTTCTTTTTTTAAATATTTTACAAATGAGTCGCACAAGAAGATCATGACTAAAATCCAAGACTCGGGTCTATCTGCATGGAGTTTGCATACAGGTACTCTGGTTTTCTTCCCACAGCATAAAAATATGACTGTAAGCTTAACTGGATTCCCCAAAAATGGTCCTTCTGGTACTGGTGTGTGTAGGTGGTAGTTTGTCCTGTCTGTCTCTTTATTGTCCTATGATGGGCACCGCTCTTACTAATCATGTTGATAAAGATAGTGGAGGAGCTGTGTAACAGACATTGGCTATGTGGTGAGTTTTTATTCAGAAATGAAAGGAAAAAAAAGAGATATTTAAACACACAAACAAAAAAAAAAACATTTCCACCACAGGCCTGTAGACTAAGTAAGGTAATCATAATCCCTACACTACAACGCTTCAGTACTTCTCAAAGAATATGAGCACAAACAACAACAACAGGGTATTATTACAGATGCCCTATCTGTATATTTAGATCTTCAGTCAGCTGGCTGCCAAGTAGTCAATGCATGAAAAGTAATATGAGGCGGCATGACTGAAATCATACAAGTGTGACGTTCTCTGGCTAAACTAAAGTAGCAAAGAGCCATATGTATATATTGTGTATTAGTTTAAAGGCACTTATTTTTATGCAGTGATTCGTTAAAGACTTTGGATTTAATGAATCCAAATTGTTCTTTGGGTTTAATCTTAAACATAGAAAGGGAGAATGTTTTCCTCACTTTTCTGTTTCAGTGAAACAAAATCTAAAAATAAAACTGAAACTTTCCTCTAGCTCTGTAACTTTGTAACTTCAGTGATTAAAAAAGGTATATATCTAATAAATTGACTTAATAGCCCAATTAACATATAAAATAAAAATGTCTGCAGATGAGACCAAATACATCCTTAAAAGCAATGTGGGGAACATTTTTGGGGTTTCAGCCTTACAATCCACCTAGGACCTTGCAGTTAAACAGGATCACATGAGCATTTTTAACCAAAAGATGTTTTGTACACAGCTGACATGAACAAAATAAAGTAACCAAAAAGAGAATAGAAGAAAGTGTAATGTAAGGAAATTGTGGCCATAACTGCACTGGATGCAAAGGGGAAAACATATCCTGGTCTGACTGAATACAGCTGGGAGGGAGGAACATTCATGCAACGACAGAGCTACCTGTGTGCTTTGGGACAAGGCCCAGAGTTGCACCTGTTACTAATTAGGAGGGCTCGTCACATCAGAATCGCCAATAGCACCACAAAAGTCACAAGCAGCTATTTTTAAAGGGGTTGCTAGAGGTCTCTATTGTTGCTAAATGTAGCAACAAAGACTAAAAGTTGTCAGCGCCAACCTCAGGTAAGAGTTTTGAAAATGGTTCTCGCAACATTCTGATTGTGCCTTATCTCCAGCCTGCAATGAAAGTGTTACTTTCTTCTGGCTCAGCTAAGAGCTTTTCAGTCTGTGTGGTGGGGAAAACAGAACTGATGCTAAGCAAGCATTAGTTCAAGTTTTCCACAGTGACCTGCTGGTGGAAAACCCCTCTATAAGACAATAATGGCTCCTCTTCTGCAACCAAACACAACATCTGAGAAAAGATACTTAGAAAAGATGTTCAAGCAATATGACCGTCTGATTTCTTCTCCCTGTAGTAGCCTGGACATTAGACAGAGCACTTGTAAAAAACAGAAATGTTTTACTTTTTTCAACTTATTTAAACAATACATACTTGTAATGTATTTCTATTCACTGTGCTTAAAGTGTTCTCCACTGAGCTACAAGCTTCAGACCAAATTTCCTTTCGTTATTCACACCAATTGGTGAAAGAAGCAGGCTTCTGGGTTTATCCGAGGCAGCAGTTATAGTTATAGTCCAGGACCACAGGCGTAAAGCTGTCAACATGTGGACACAGTCCTGGAACACAGCCTCGACTGTCCCCACAGCAACTCTACAGGAATGCTTAAGCCCCCACAGTCGCCTCCATCTTCCACCTAAACATATCTGTTCTCTGTATCGTCTTTTCCTTTTGCCAGGCTGCTTAATAGGCAGGCTGTGAATTCACCCCACATTCCACCAGATAAATATCCACTCGGCATCGTTGGAGAGCAAAGCCGTTAAGACTTGTTAGGAAATCTTCACCCTTTCAGCTCAGCACCTGCCAATCTATGTTGTAAGTCACTCCTCTCAGTTTACTTACAGACGAATATTTGCACTGTTATTGTGAACCTCTGAAATTGCCCCAGTGTATTGGTTTATGTCTAGAGACACCGGGAGAAGTAGCAGCAGGGCAGATTTCTGTCTTTGAAGTGCACAAGACAGAACGTGCCACAACAATATGACTTTGATGAATGATTAAAGGAGCAGTGTTTAACTTTCTGTGATAGGCTCCACACTTTGAAGACCTCAACAAACATAATTGGAGTTTTTTTTTTAACGTTATTATTTTCCAGACATCTTTCTGGTAACATCTTGGTGCTTGTTGGACATGGTTGAGGCCACATGGACAAAAATATAAAGAAATAGGTAGGTAGTTCTGCTCTTCCTGAGTCAATTGTTGAAAAATGTTTGTTTGGAACATGTGCCACAGACAAAAGATAAATCCTAAAACTGTTAAAATGTCACACAGCCCCATTTTTGTTTATTTTTTTAGCCCAGTGTCTTCTTCAGAAGTTTTGTGTCGTTTCTTTCAATGGGTCTTGGTGCAGCGCCACTACAGGCGAGGAGGGGAGCAGTTTTTTCAATTATTTCAATTTTGGTCCCAAGTCGAACGGAGTCAGGTGTGAAAACACCCTATACCTCCATATATATTGAATGAGATTTTTTGTTTTGCACCCTCCAAAAGTTTTACTTTTAGATTTATTTAACAACACCGACCTTCTGAAAAGCATCCCTTTCGCTGTTCTCTGAGCCACCACTATGTTTCACTGTGAGGATGGTGTATTCAAGGTGATGTGCAATTAATTCTCCACCACATTGTTTTGTTTCTTGGTTTTAGCAAAAAACAAAGACAAAATGCGCCACAGCAATGATGTGTTGTGGCATGGCATCGTTACACAGCATATTGTTATAAGTTGTGGCACAGCTTATAGCGAATTGTTATAAAAACCAAGTTACAGTGAAATGTAACTTTGTCTCTGTCTCACAAAGAAATCACACAGCTTTTAATGATTACAAAGGAGATAAACACAAGCGTAATGGAGCTGGAACATGAAACATAGGCAATTAAAGTCAGCTGTTGTTTGTGAGCACATGCTAATCCATGTTGGCTTTCCAAATGATTACTCAGTGAGGAATCAGACATACAGAATGACTGCCTTATTCGCCTAGCAGCATAATCAAAGCCACAAGCAAAGCCTTCACTGTCTAATAGTGAAGCAATAGCATGTCTGATAACATCAGAGGTAGCTTTATAGAAACACTAGCATCCTAAGCCTCTTTATCAGCATGGACATCAGCCAGAACGAAGCTATGCAGCCGCACCAATTTAGCGTTACTTTGTTCTGCAGCTACTTTCCCTTTCCCCTATTTATTTTTCCTGCTTGAAACTCTCACTTTAAAGTGCAGTGACATATGAGCTGAATTTTCCAAGACAGGTTTCCTGTGTTTTGAGTATGGGGGCAGAGATATAAAAACAGAGGAAGGGGGTTTGATGTTCACACGGAAAGAGGTTAAAGCAAGCTGGAAAGTGCAAAGGTATGTCTCAGAATTGATGTTTGAACAGTGAGCTTTTGAAGTTTAGGATCCTGTAGGATCAGGGTGTCAAAGAGTATGGAGTTCAAACAAATTGCAATACAATGAGCAATAAACTATAATTCTCTTCTGAGTAAAGTGAATTCAAATTATTTGAGTTCAAAGAGTAGCACCTGTAACATGAACCCAAAATAATATTACAGCTCAACTATGTAGTCACCCTCTATCACCTCTCCAAAAGACTATACAAACAAGATACCACATGGTTTATCTTCGAAACATGACCACAACAGAGACGTCGGGAGGCAACAACCACAACACCCATATCTGAGAGATGCCAGTGGTCTCCAGGACATAATCAGATGAACGATACCGCACTTGACAGATAGACTACCGCTTTCTGACATGAGAAAGTGTCATGTCATGTTTCACAGCTCTTTTAGAACCCGGTGTGATTTTATGCAGCAAAAGGAAGAGATTATAAAGACAATACTGCAGTAATGGCAACAAATGAGAAACAAAAATTTCATTAATATATAATTTGTCAATGTCAGTGTCACAGAAGTCATTATATTTTTTCATCAGTGGAAGAGGAAGATAACAGGAATAGGACAAATACAAAAATTCCTGAAAAAGTTATGCTGGTACCTGCCCCTTGGTGTATATCAACAAGCACCATAGCAAATATTGTGTTGCTGAGTTTGACATAAAAGGCATCTACTTTGGGCTTTAAAACGCATCAGGCCTCTGGAGCCTGCCATGATGAAATGATAAAAGGTAAGACTTTTAGTTGACGGCAGCAAGAGCAAACATGCTATTGTTAGCATCTTGCTCTTCAAACACTAAAGCTGCAGTTAGGTATCATTCCATTTTTATGTCTTTCATTTTCTTGTTTTCTTTATGTTTTCCACTTACTGTATTCTACTGGTGTTGCCCCAATTATGTGCTGTGCCAGAACAGCTGTCACAAGCATCTAATGATACAAACATTAGATACTCAACAAAGAACATAATCCGAGTGGAGGATCTTGGGGGGTAGCAGTAATCATGTCCCACATGCAGTTTTGCCATTTGAGATTGGCACTGAAGTTGCTTTGCAAATCCTGGTGGATTGCCTTCTGTTTAATGATTCTGTGGTGTCACTACTCCAGTCACTACTCCAGTCTTGACCTTGCTCTCCCACTCAGCTACCATTCATTCTGGGGATTGTACTCACCTGATTTGCCACAGATCATATGTCCACAATAGTTCTCTGGTTTGTTTGAATAATTGCTGGATTCTACTGCATCTGTGCAGTAAGTCTGCTCCTGTAAGATACTCAGTTTCTCTTTTAATTTGTTCACACACTATAATACACCTGTCTATATTCTGTTGACATATAGGCAAACTAATATCACAGAGAAAGTACAGTAGCCATATTAATCAATATTTGGAGAGTAACAACCACTATGACTTTACTGAGAGTGTAGATTGTATTTCACATGAGTTTGATTGATTTTGAATCTGGCCTACTGGTTTAACTATTTTCATTTAGACCATTGCTTAAGTGTCTGTACAACCTTCTAAGATTCACTTTACTGAAATGTCGGTTTATTTGTATAAGGTTTGCGTGGTCCCAATGTGGATAGGTAGATTTTGTCAAAGTGCCCAAGCTTCCTCCGAGGTATGGTGGACTAATTAGACGCTAAAAACTGAATAACAGAAGAGAGAGGAGAGACACTTGGGCATAGGAAAAAGAGATAGGACTTGTGAAAGTGAAAAACTGAACTGAAACCTTGCTTTAGTTTGCTTATGTAAGGCATTTCTGTGTAACTGTTTTTTCATATGAACAATGCATAATCACATTTCTTACCCATGAGAGATAGCCTTGTCTTTAACGTTTCTTCCATTAAATTAGCCGATGCATTGAAACACAATTCTAATGATGATTGTTGGACATGTTTTTCTCATTCTTTGCCTCTTCATCCACCCACCTACAGTTTCCTTCCACTGTACAACTTATTTAGACATGTTTCTACAGAGAACTCTTTTGTCATTTTGTTTCTAGTTGGCAATCTACAGAGAGAAAGTAGGTGGAAAAAAATTTAAGAAAGCTGTCATTCTTGGCAGGAGTCGATGTAAATCCTAATTACAGATTGTGCAGGACTCTTCTACCAAAAATGAAAACAGAAGCACAACATTGGTTTTAAAGTTACACCTGAATGATCTAAAAGAAAGAGACAACTGAGATTAAAGTGAAAAAACCAGCCATAATGCACACAATGTCTGGGATAAGCATGAGCACAAGTAAAACACTTCAAACAAGATTTGGGCTGGTTTTTCAGCCCTGAGTCAAGGTACTACAAACTCCAACTTATTGCAAAGTCAAATGTGGGGCCATCTATCTGGAACCTGAAGCTTGGACCATATTAGGTCATGAAACAAAGAGGATGATTACAAATACAGCAGCAGATCTAGAAGAGAATGGCAGAAAGACTTTGAGGAAGTAGAGCAGCAAAAAACGCCTGCGAACCTCAATGAAGTTATACTTCATTGAGGTTATAATGAAGAATACTAAAGAGATAATCCAAATTTCTGTATAGCAACACGAGAGACGAATGATATCACACAGGAAAATAAAGTCCTGGGATACTCACATTTTTATAGGGATTTTCCACTTTTGCTTGAGCTATAATAGATAAAGAATGATTGTTAACTTTAGAAGCAAATAAGAGCCAGATCTTTACTTTTTTTTTCCAATATCTTTAACCTTAGAAGTAAAACAAGGGTATAATTTTTTCATGAGAGTAACTAGAAAAAAAGTGAATTTAAAAAATACATGACTTTGTGCTCCTTATTTATGCCTGGCAAAAGAGGCATGATTATCTGGTTGATGGTCAAGGCTTACTCCTTTAGCCGGAAAATGTCAAAACACAGAAGGAATACAGCATTACCTCCAAGTTCATCAACAAACAGAACTGTCTGTGCACTTCGGATCATTTTGCTCTTTTATCTTCTAACACTTTGCCTTCATCACTTTACCAGTCACTTTCATGATACTCCCACTTGTTCTCATTTGTTTTACACTGGATTCTCTATTCACTCCCACCTGTTGAGAATTTCTTCTCCCAAATACATCATGTCCAGTACCAATAAGTCGTTTTAACACGTCAGTCTTTTTGTTTTCCCCTGCATTTTGTATCGAAAGGAAATGGAAAAAGCTGAGGTCTGGAGTTAAGCAACTCTGCAAGTCACAGGAGGGAAACAGACACAGTGAGGAATGCCATTACTGTGCAGAAACTAGCAAACAAATTCAATTCTGTTCCAATAATTCTCATTAGGCAACACAGAACAATTGAAACAATACATTTATTGTACAGATGAGCTTGCACTGCCAAATGATAAGAAAGGGTTGGAGAGGACGTTTCAATAAATTACTCGCTGAAACGTCTGCACAGGAAACATTAATTGTGTCTGATTAAGTTCAGATGTTAAACAAATTCATGCCAGAAATTAGTTAATAGATAAAAGATGTTCGTTCATTACATTTTTTTGTCCAATTGTCATAAAAATCAAGTCATCCATCCATCTATTGTCTATACCCACTCGTCTCTGCAAATACTTGATGGATTTTGTCTCCAACTCCAGCGGACATTGGACGGGAAGCATAGTACACCCAGGGAGGATCATCAGGACAGAGAAACATTCATACCAAAGGGCAATTTATAGAGACTGATTGTAGTAGAAATTTATGTTTTTGGATAGTAGGAGGAGCCTGGAGTTCCCAAAGAGAACCCATGCATGCTCAGGGAGAAAACACCAACTCCATGCTGCCAGGGTATCAAATGTGTAGCCCAAAATCAAGTCAATATATCATATTTGAAATCTGAAATGAGCAGAAAACCAACAAGCATAATTGGAAAAAAAAACCCCAACAAATTTAAAAGGAAAAGGTTGCCAAAGTTGTGTCTATGCATTTGGGCTCTGGAGTAAGCCAGGCATGGCCCCTGCAGTGAATCTGTTGCAGCATGTGACAAGGCTTTGGCAGCACTGTGAGCATTTAAAATATATTTAAAACAAACGCATACCTGCACAGACAGAGGCATGAACCAACTGCAGAAATAGGAACTGTAGACTGTTTAAAGGTAAAAAGCCACATGCACAGCTTCCCCCAAAAGCATTTAGTGGAAGAATTGAACATTTTCTGTTTTGACACATTAAACAACAGATGTCAATGTGTTTCATTAAGTATTCCTACCACAGACCAGCTCAACATAACCCAACCAGACTTTCAAAAGTAAAATAATTAGTTAACTGACTCCATCTGTGCGTATTTAATCCCAGTTTAAGTTACTCTGTCGATTTTAGACGGCCTAAGAGGTTTATTAGAGAACATTAGTGAACAAACAGCATCATGGACATGAGCCAGTCCAGAGAGAAAACTGAGGGATGTTTCGTTTGTCACAGTGGAAGTCAAATTTAAAGTATGGCACAAGTACTGGGGACAAGACAAACATGTGGAAAAGGTGCTGCTTTCAGATGAATTCAAAACATTACTTTTTAGCCAACATACAAAGTGATATGTGGGGCAGCAATTGGAAATATCTCTAATGAAACTTGCATTCCCAGAGTGAAGCGTGATGGTTCTCTTCTTCAGCATGGACAGGGAGGTTAGCATTGATGGGAGGATGGATGGAGCTAAGCACAAGGTCAGTCTAGGAGGAAAACTTGTTGAAGAATGCAAAACATTTGACAAGCAAAACCTAAACATTCATCCAGAGTTAAAATTTAATAGTTTCGATTAAAGCAAATTCATAGAATGGTCCAGTCAAAGTTCAGATCGTAATCCAGTTGAGAAACTGTGGGAAAACGAAAAAATATATGCCCTCATCCAGTTCCACAGATTTTTCTAAGAGTATGCACAGTTTTTTTTTTTAAGGAGATGAAAAGTATGTATGATTTGTGATGAACTTCAATCTTATTGGCTGTTATAAAAACAGAGGTTTTAGGTTTTAATATTACAAAATGTAAAAGAAAAAAAGTAAGACTGCTTTTGCATTACTCTGCAGGTCAGAGAACGATTATGTTTCATCTGACAGTTTTGCATGAAAAGATGGGAGAAAGATGGAGCTTTTTTTCTCAAAATAATGGCAGGAGGTATGATGTTAGTGCGTGTGATGGAGGGGCACTGAGCTGTGACTGACACAGAAAGACAAGCTGGAGAAAGAGAAAAAAAGAGAATATAATCGGTACCATAACATCCACATCAGAGTCAAGATACCCACGAGAGTAACAAACTACAAAACTTTGAAAACTTGAGTTAGCAAAAGTGTAAATAAATACCAAAAAGAAAAATATGAAAAATGGCCCAACCACATACAGTTTTAAATTTTAGACAAAACAACATTGTGGGCATCATAACCTTCGTGCATGTTTCAATGTGTTTTAGTTTACAATCAGGAAGTCTCAGTGTTCAGCTTGTGCCAGTGTCTCAAGCAATCTGTACTGAGTAAGAAATGTTTAGAGCTTATCAGTTAAAATCAGCAAAACACATCTGTTTGCTCACGCTACCACCTCAAGCCACCTCTCTGTCCATGGTTGCTGTCTCATTTACATTCCGTGTCATCACAAAAAAACACAATGATACAGACATTACACACGCCTATTATACAGAACTGCAGGTAGTGCATCATTCTGCAAAAATGACACCAAAGTTGTTTGTGGTGGCAACATAGTGACAGCTGAATGTTATTTTTGTTCGCTTAAGTCTGAAGATTTAGATAAATTTCTAAGAATCACTGGCTGTGAAGAATTTTTTACTCAGTTATATTATCAACTGTGATACCTATAATGAATAACTTCTGTTTTATTTTCATTTGTTATTTATTGGTTTATTTTAGAGACAGAATCATTCGTAGTATTCCCAGACTGAAATGTTTGCTGATTTTTGTTTGCAAAATACCTTTAACTTAGTCAGGTGTGACAGAGAGTGTCCTTGAACGTTATGTTTTAAAGTCTGTCCACAGATTCCTGGATGAATTTAGGTCTAGAGTTTGACCATGGCGTTCTAATACATAAACCATTCTGTTGTTCCAGGAACATTTAACGTCAATCGCATAACTTTAAAAGTTGCCCCCTTTGTTCACTTATGAAAGAGTGAACAGTATTTAATTTATTAACGGTATGTATTTTATTCAATGTATTATTTTCCAGCAAAATCTCCCTAAGAAGAATTTATTTACTACCAAGCTGCATAAAATTGTCTTCACTATATTTTCTCCAAAAACATCTAACATATTTCCAGACATATTTCTGAATTACATTACTGTTTAGGATTTTTCTGCAAATGTTAGATAAACATTATTGTTCCTAAAGGACAAGGGAGGGCTGGCTAGTGAAGACAAATGTCACTGCACTCACACGGTGGGCTTATTTGTGCTGCTCAGACTTTTGCATGATATCTCTTATTATTGCTTATAGCTTTTTTGACTTATTTATTTTAACCTTCAAGTGTAACGTCAAAAACTGCAGTAAGTTCGGTTAAAATTAAAAATAAAACTCTAAATGAAACACATTATTGACTTGAACTGCCTCCTAGTAACTGCTGGGATATGCTACATCCATCTACAATCCTAATTATGTATTTCAATTTAGGTTGTTTTCCGACATTTTTTCACCAGTCTATTACAGTGCGTCACAAATGGATAGAAAACAAGCATATACCCTCTGTTTTGCCTGACATGCATGCTTTAGAAGGCACAGAGAAAACATACAAAGTCAACAAACATGATCTGAACGTCCGGGAATTCATTTTGTAACCTTTCTGCTGTAGAGACATTCAATGCCTTTAAAAACATATTTACAGAGAAAAAATTGAAATGGGAAACTACCCTTTTTTTTTTTTTTTTTTTGCTATTTAAATCATTTTTAAATGTTTTGATAACTTTGACATGTATTTACATTGTTGTGACGTACACATTTGGAATTATCTCCCATGGTGGGCTAAGTGTGGGGAAGTCCTTCATCTTTATTCTCCAAAGCAGAATACACAAACATCCCTTCGTTAACAATGCAGGGTAATTTTGCCCTTTCTTCAAAATTTAGCTACTATTCTTGTCTGTTTCAAAAATGATGTGCTCATTAATCTGGGATAAAGCCTGGGTTTTCCAGATGTTTTCATGTCCTTCTCTTTGCTTCACTTTTTTCACTGCTGCCTCATCTTGTCTCCACTCGCTTGCCACTCAGGTATGACATCTTTGTTGCTTACATGCAGGCTTTCTATCTGTTTGCACGCTGTCTGCACCTACGGATGACTTGGAGAGCTGCCTCTTTGCCTTCTTTTTTATTAGAAACCCAGATTCTAGTGTGCTGGCTTTGGCGTTAGTTCTACCGATGAAAGAAAACTTGTGAAGCTCCTGGCTTATGAGATTAACGAGCAGTCAACACAACACACATTTTACAGCACAGATACCCAGTTGTGTGCTCTATTTACACTGGGCATGATCCAGATCTATCGTCTGTCATCATGTTCCTCTTTCTTTGAGTTGATGTGATATTCAGCCCTGACTATCTTTTCTGACTCTTGTTTTGTCTCTAATCAAAATCCTCACTAGGTGCTTGCTCTTTCTTTCTCTTTACAAATCCACAATTTATTTTGCTTTTTCAAGCGATCTTTCCAATTTTCCACGTTTTTGCTTCTCAACTTTTAACCCATAGACTCCCATTCCTGCATAACATTCTTTTTTTTTCTGGCCGCAGTTCCTCGTTTCCCTGCTCCAACCTTCACCTTACAACACCTTTGCCTCTTTCCTCCCTGTCTTTCTCTGCATTTTCTTTGCCTCCCTCACATGTTTATGAGCTGTAATAATTATCAGTTGATGCAGCTGAGGATTTGCTCTGGCTGAGAGAAAAGCAGGCCAAATGCATTAAAGCCTGTTATTCTTTCCTCCCCTGTCTGGCATGTGTGGAGAATGGAGGGAGATTTGAAGCTTACACCGGTGTAATTTCAGCTTTTAGCATCTGTGTCAGCCAAAAGGAGAGAGAAGGTGATCCTGGATCTGTGGTGAGGAGACCAGCAGGCGTGAGAAGGGGCATACGCTGATACTTGTTACCCAGCTCGATAAATGTGATTTTCTTTTCTTCAGGAGCAGCTGGTCAAATCTTAATTTTTATAGCTCTGAGTGACTTCACTGTGCCATTACTTATACTGCTGCTGAAACAATACATGTCACAGACCGAAAACTCTTCACAAGACCGCTGAGGTTTGTTGTTCACTCATCACATGAACCCTACAGCAAGAGCTGGCCTGTATTGAGCAAACTTTGCAGCTGCTTTGGACAATCTGCTGACCAAGGGTGCACTCTTCATCATGCAGTCCTTAAACATGGAACGTGGAACTTGTCCAGATTTTCCCAGTAAGTGCTAGGATATGTCACACCTCTTTGCAACCCAATATAGGACTATATGGGTTGTATTGAAATATAGATAGTCTTGTTTCTTGCATGTTTTCTTCAGTCCATCACAGTGAATCACTGATCACAGTAGTTTACTGTGATCATAAACCTTCTGTTTATGATCACCATTTAGTTTAATATGCATGCTTTAGGAGGCAGAAAGAGAAGAAATTCGGACAGCAATAATATGCATCATCTGTACGTACATATAATTTAATGCTAATGTTGCATTCACATGCAACCTTGGTTGAAATAAATAAATTTCTGCTTATTTGGTTTCACATTAAAACAATTTGTTGTTACTGCTTTGATCTTTAAACGCTTTTGCAATAGCTATTTTCTCACCATGTTAAACACTGAATGTCATATTGTGTTCAAGAAAGCTTTTTGTAGTACACTAGAATTTAATATTATATATTATGTTTATATTGAAAACATTATCCCAGATGTTAGGTATTTAATCTTGTTCCTGATTTGTCATTCTGAAGAACTTGTTTGCAGACCCAAGTGCTGACAGGAAAGCAGAAGTGTCAAGCTGCAGATCTTGAAGACTTACTGAATGAAATCACTACGGAACGAGGAACAATCACAAGAGGAAATGTCGAGCAGCTTAAAGAGATGTAACAGGATACAAACTGAATCGAACAAAACCAAACTCTGAAGACTAGCACTAAAGAGTCTAAAGCAATACATGAAGGAGAGAAGACAAGGATGGAGCTAATAATCTCAAAACGGAGCACTGAACAAGTACAAGTCCGGAGAGCGAAAGAAACAAATAAACAACCAAATAATCCAATTCAAAAGTGATGAGCAAATCACTAAGACTGATGGATAATAACACATATAGATGTATATTTTTAAAAAGACCTATATAGTAAAATAGAGTGAAAAACATAGAGTCAGAAGTTATTGTTTTGTCCAGAGAAAAATTATGTGGATTAAAAGGTGAAAAGCTTCTCTTTTAGTTTCAGTTTTTTTTTGTTTGTTTGTTTGTTTTTACATCTATTTTTAAAAAGTTTTTAATATTTGAGGAATGTGAGTGAATAGCTATGTGCCAAATCAAATTCTTCAGTGTTGTAAGTATAATGCTTATTATACTTATAAGTGAAAAAAACCCAAATATAAGAACAAAGGGCAAATGTCTTAATGAGTCGTAAGACTTTATCAGGTAAAAACACAAACAAACAAAAGAAAAAGCAATTGCATGAAACACTGACAAACCAACAACCATATCTGGGAATTAATGTTCCCACTTTTGTCTCTCAAATAGTCATTGTGTTGTACAGTGAAGTGTACAGCGTATAACATAGTCTAATGGTGATTGGGTATTATTCACTGAGATTATAAAAAAATGAAAGTGCTCTGTGTCTGCAAGCAAAATTCATAGTTGAACTCATGTGTTCATGTAACTATCCAACTGTTGGACTTCTCTTATTGCCCCACAGCTGAATGTGGGAGGAAAATCTCAGGCTTTGCTAGATCAAACAGAAGAAAAAGGCTACCGAGAAAAGCCCCGGCCCATGCACAGGTGTGTATACTCAAAGGAGAAGGACTCTGTATAACTGTTGGAGGATAAGTTACCTTTTGGCAGGATGCCAGATCTCCTCTCACCAGCCCCCAAGCTTGGCCCTTGATTCCTTCTGCAAGTAGCAAATTTGGTCTGCTGCAGACCTTGCATATAAAGGTCTGTAAAGGAGCACACAGATTAACTGCAGGTATGACGGCGACATTGTTGGCAATTCTGGAATACATGTGCTATACTGACTTCTCTGCACTGAATCAGTAGTTGTCCGGGGACATCTCTCTGTTCCCTGGTTTCTGTTGTCTTGTGCAACATTTTTTGATTAAGATTGTGTTTGCTAAATTCTCATCTTTTTGTCTTTGTCTTCATCTGCATCAGTGTTCTTTTCTTCAAAGCATGATTGCTGTGTCATATTTGCCTTCATCTGTTTTATCTGTTGGTCTGTATGGCAGGCTGACAGTTGTAAGGCTCAAATCAGCTTCTGACAGTACCCAGAAATTTAAATCTAATTTACAACCATGTGCTTTACTGAAAGATGGGGGCCTAAATCAAATTCTGCTTACGTCCCTACACATTTACGGACCTTCTCTGGTCTTTCCCTGTGACTAAAGGAGTACATTTTATAAAAGTTTATGAAAAAAGCAGGGATGACTGAATTGTGCATTCATGAAAACCGGCTCAACAGAAGCCAATTCAGCCTCCCCAGGGTGTGAAAAGACTCAGACGCTGAACATAGGACAGAACACTAGCAGGACCTGGAACGCGTGTTTGGCACGGACCTGGAATTCAGGAAAACATTGAAAAGCTGTTTCAGCGTGATCAGCCATTCCATCTTCTCACACTGAGCAGACACAGATTCTCATCTTCACATAGTTTAAGCAAACAGCAAGAAACACCTTGCCGGCTCTTTAAGCTCTGCCTCTACAAGCATATTCTACCTCTTGCAACACCTGCAACAGTTGGTTCTCTTGTGTTCAAAAAACTGCAAAAGCAAGCGAGTATTTGAAGGCAAGGCTGCATTTGGTTTTCCCCTTTCACAAGTTCTGCAGTGGAACATTAAAATAACAAGACAACACACCCTTGGCAAAATAAATAATGTCATAAAGACCAACTGAAAGGTGCATTGTGTGAGATATACTTCAGGGATTTAGGTCTAATAATCACCGGTTTGGGTGGGTTTATTTTCTAAACAAAACATCAAGGATTTGTGTATTAATTACAGCAACCCTGTCACAGTTCCACCCCGAATGGAAAACCCACATTGTGGTCTAAACCCTCCATGACCAACTCTCACATCCCAGGAGCCCACATTTGCCTTGCTGATTTACCGTGAGGATGCATGAGCTCATACTTGCATGGTTGCTGTGTTCTCGGAGAACAGTACAAGTGGGTCCACCAAATGAGATGATTTGTTTCTTTAATGTCATTTCTGAAGAATGAGTTGTTGCCCTATGCAGGGATTAAGTCTGTAATGTAATTTTATGAGCAACGTAGTTCTTAAAACACACTGTTCCCTGTCGACAGATTCTCCAACTTGAGCTATGGATCTTAACAGCTCCTCCAGAGATTCCAAGGGTTTCTTGGCTGTTTCTTTGATCAATGCTCTCCTTCCCTTGCCTCTAAGTTCGGGTGGACAGCCATGTCTTAGTAGGTTTGCAGTTGTGTCATACGCTTTGCATTAAGGGATGCTAAACGATGCTTCGTGAGATATTCAAAGCTTGGGATGTTGGTTTAAAAAGTAATCCTGCTTTAAATGTCTCCCTTTGTTATTCTTGACCTGTCTTCATGTTTGATTATTAATGTTTTCTAGCAAACCCCAAGGCCTTTACTAAACACCTGGATTTAATCAGAGATTGCAATGGATACTGATGGACTTGGCAACCAATTAGATGACTTCTTCTAAGAATAGCTGGATACATACACACTCTTTTCAGATATTTTTTCCTTTCACTTTAAAATTATTCTTTACCCCATGTTAATATATCACATAATATCCTAATAAAATGTAACAAAATTTGTGGTTGCACGGTGACAAGTACAAAAAAGTTGGTTGGGTATGATTCTTTTTGAAAGGCGCTGTGTATAAACAGGCAATAAAGGACTTTTATTTTTGCGGTTTGGCGCTGCTGTCACATAAGTATGACGCCATATTTCTTGCCAAACTGAAGCCTTGTGATATTGTTTATTGTTCAGGAGTGACGTTTCCTCCTCGACGCAGCCAAACATCTTATTTGCCCACGACCTGGCTTGCCACAGGCTCCACTGCTCGACAAGAGGCCTGCAATTATAGCTGACTTCAAAGATGCCAGTCAGTCAAAGAAGGCATTCATGCATTTATTTTGGCAAACCCCATTCACTCCTCCCCCTCCTCTTTCCTCCTCACCTTTCCACCTCCCACCCCTCTTGCCCTTCTTCCTCCTTTCCCACCAACCCTCAAGCTTGTTTAGATGAGCGATTAAGTAGAGAAACAAGTGCAAATGGAGTTTGGTTTGGCCCACGTTGGTATTGACACACAGTGCAACTTTATCCCCCCACCCCCTCACCTAAATCTGGTCGTGGTGGATGTCGGCAAAGATGAGGGAGGTGTGGGTCTCATGTCCCCAAACAGGGAGGCTTTAGTTCTGGGCATACGGACAGTCTGCTGCCCCCACCTCATCCCTGCCTCCTCCAGCTGATCCAGAAATAAAACCCAAAGAGAGGGGGCAAGAGGACAAGTTTAACCTCAGGCCATCTGCTCTCCCGAGCTATTAGATGTTCAATTAAAATCGTAAACTGATAGTATGCCATGTCAACAAAGTGCTGTATCACCAAGAGTGAGGCTGTACATGTTTAAAGCAACCTTTAACCATAGAAACAAATTTTTGCTTGAAAATGGCAGCATTTTCAAGAGAATGTTGCCAGCTTCCCAAAACGTTGAGCCTTTAAACCCTTTATTTTCATTATTTTAAACTGCGTATTGGATGCTTTTAACAAAAAGTATTTTTTTCTTTTTGTATTCTGCTGTATTATGACAGATACATTAGGCATTTATCCTCATGTCTATTTCAAATTTTGTCTTCTGCAGAGGCTTCTGAAAAAGATGTATCAATACTAATCAGTTTGACATTTTAAGGTTCAATTAGTCTCGAATAAAATTTTCTTGCTGAGGAACAACTTGCTGTTTCTCTTAAATTTATCTTTATGGACAGACCATCTATCTGCATAAAAGTGATCACATTTCAGAAGATTCTCTACCCTCTGCAAGAGGAGTCGTGATCTTGTAAACGCCCTCCAGTCTGGGAGGTGAGTGGAAAGATGTTTTAATTTCTTTCTGTTGTGGGTTTTTCTGCATGAATTTTGTGGGGAAACTGTAGAAGTGTCTGTAAGTGTTTGTTGTTAAAGTGAACCAGACACTTCAGTCCCAACAGACCAAAGTACCCCCCACCCGACTCGGAATCTGAAACTTGATTCTGAAAGTTGGGAAGCCAGAGTGATTAGAGGGACCCACCACACTGACGGTGTTACAGTTTGGCTCAAGTGTCGCATTCGTCACACTGCAGATCAGCGCTGGCCCACACTGCTCTGGACCAACACCCTGCCCCTAGTACCATCTCTTGGCCAGAGTCAGGTGGCCATTCTATAGGAGCCTGAATGGCTCCCATGGGAACAACTTATCCATCTATCTGCAGAGGCTCCTCTAACTCGTTAAAAATCACAGACCTGCAGCGCTAAATCATGGAGCTGTGACAGTCATCACACACACCTGGTGGGACGTATCCCGGCAGAACAATAAATGTCACACTCTGGATGTTGTGCAAAGACAAGTTCAGGGCGGCAGACGAAGGAGTATCAAATCAGACCTGCCAGCAAATGTCCAACACACTTTCTTTCACTCAACCTTGGCCAGACTGCAGAGGTGGTTATGGATTCAAACCACAGTGAGAGAGGCTCCGTACAAAGGCAGCTTTGTTAAAGTACACTGTGCTCCAGATACCATCCAGCTCAGCCACAGAGTTTACAGGAGACAGAAGGGCATGATGAAGAGGGACAGGGCATAAATGGGATCAAAAAAGTTAACTTTGGAGGTGGAACTTTCTGCTACAAGCCTGGAAGTGAAGGTTGAAACTAGACCAACTTTTAACAGTCTGTGCCTTCACACGCTTTAAAAAATGGGCACAGATTGGTTCAAAAATGATAACGAGGCCTTTTTTTTTAAAGAAAACATGCGTTCTCGAACTATTTTTGGTAAACACACACCTATTGACAGGAATATAATAATTTACAACCCTAAATTTTGGGTTTCATTTACAGAATTTATAACATGGAAGAAGAAAAGACAGTTACAGAAAAAAGATACCTCTCGTATTACAAAGAGAAAGCACCACAACGAAGGATTAATGACACATTAACAGATTGTAAAACTATAATGAGGTTTTGCAACATCTTGATTAAAACATTTAATCATATAATTGACAAATATATGTATTTAAAAGTCAATGAAGTTGTTGTTCAGCACTGCATTTTAACCAACCCCACAATTTAGATGATTACCTGCATTTTGATTGGTTGGTTTGCATTAAAAGGATTGGCTATCCGGGAGAGCCATTCAAACACCTGGTAAAGGTACAGCATAATATTGTGCCGAATAGCTCAGGCTGAATGATGTCTTTCACTTTCTAATAACCAGCCTGTCCTTTAATATCCAGTAGTAGTGCTTTTCAAAACTATGTTCAAAACTACTGAGCTAAGTATCAATAAATTTTTATATTTTCAAAATTATTTTGCTTTATTTTCTTTCTGGTCAACCCTGTAGCCTACAGTTTCAATATTTTCAGCTTTCAGTTATCAGAAGCCTCTCTAATCTTACATTAAATTAAAGGCAAAAGTCATTCCTATAATCCAACTTAAATCCACCATAGAAATATTGGCTGAAATCCTGTTGTGCAAAGCAAACATTTTACACTTCTGCAGAATATTTCAATAAGCCAGCTGGATTTTTTCTTCTGCACAGCAAGTCCACACTAACATCTACTTATCTACACAGTCTGAGACTTTTCCACAGGGTTTGAACATATCCAGCGCTTACATTTAAATGGAAAAATACAGAGATTTACTCTAAGCCTATTTTTCTTTCAAATACCTGAAAAATTAGAGCTATAATTGTTCAAACTAAGATATGCATACAAATCCAATCAACCGTTTTTGCAGCTCCTCAATCTGACAACTTAAGTCAAATACAGGTACATGTACAGTACAGATGCAGCTGTGTTTATTTGCAATGCAGGTCAGTTAATCATGAATTTAATTATATTTATTTGTAAATCACCTTATTTGATATAAAAGCTTTATATTTTTATTGATAAACGGAGAATAAAACTAATATAGAACCTGTTTTGCAAAAATTATACATTATCTTCTTGTTATTATCAATGGATTGTGGGACAACTTCCCTTAAGCAAAAACAATTAACATTTACTTCCTCTGCAAGATACCACATTGTGTGTAATTGTAGTATTGGGGGGATTTTAAAATAGTAATGTTCTCACACAAAGCATGAGACATTGGGAGCTTGGAGTGTGTGTCTTGGCAGAAATGTTCATAACTGTGTTTCTGTTGACGTAGTCACACGGAAAAAAAAGAGATTAAGTTTCCCTGAAATGAGTCATTCATATCTACATGCTTCCATGGGTTCTTATTTTCAAATGTCACCAAGCCATAGCAAGCTAAAGTGGATATAGAAAATGCTAATTGTGTTTCCATCAGTGCTTTCCATACACAGTTTAAAGTTGCGTTTTTAGAAAGGTTAATAAAATGGTGCATGTGGAGCAAATGAAAACCACGATCAAGCCTCACTGAGCCACAGGATAAAAAGACATGCATGAGATCCTGTCGACCGCAGACTGTCAGATGTGGTTGCAACCAATCTACCTGGAACCTTCCTCAAATTTCCCCACAGAGGAAATCTCTAGATTTCCTTGCTGAGAAAAACACACAACCTGCAATACCCACATGGATACTAACCACTATCTAGATCCTAGCAGCTGGTCCTCCAGTTGACCTGTGTTCACTTTTCTGACTGTGCGTACATAAGTCTTCACTGACTACAACTCTCTCAGGGATAAAGTTAAACATGCAAACCTCCAAACTCACCTTTCTCCTGCAGCCACAAACACTATCAAATCATTTTATTCTTCTGGTGTGGAGAGACCAGAGTTACTTTCTGAACAGCATTAACGTCCCTCTTCTTCTCTCCAGAGAGAATACTGATATATACAAAATGGTTTGTGACACAAAATCATCAGAAGAAACAAATGAATGGCATAATTTCCTATTTTTTTTTAGAAAACAAGAAAAATATATTTCATTTCAGGCCCTGCTTTGTTTTGGTCTGTGACAAAACATCCAAACAACATACATACAAGACTGCTAAATGTGGAACAGTTTGAGTGGTATAAATACTTTTGCAAGGTGCCATTAGAAAAGTCGGCACTATGGTGCCTGAAGTCACTGAAAAGACAGGACAATCACAAAACCCCAATCAAAACAAAACTCTAAGCTTGTCCAAACCAGGTCACACAAAAGAGTCTGGTTAAGATGGTGTGTAATGGGATATTTCAGCAGATTGGCAGAATAAAAGAAAATAACCTGACTTGATGCTTTTTCATGCTGCTGGCACTTAAATTGACTAAGGACAAAACTTGACACAGCTCATTTGCTGAAAATAGAGGATGAGTTTCCAGCCCAACCAACCTTCCATCCCTTGAGTGAAGAGATGTTTGCTCTTCTGCTGCTCATAATAGAACCCCCCACACAAGAGATTCAGGTGTCACTGTATTTATTGGGTTTATGTTGTTGTAATGGAGCGTTGTTGTTTTGTTTTCCTAAACCAAATACAAGAACGAACATAAAGCAAGAGGGAAATCACCATCTAGCAAGAGAGATATGTTTAAGAAGATATGATTCTCATAATATTACCTGTTTCTTTACCCTTGGGGGGGAAAGAAGCAAACAAAGGATTTTGCCCCACAGCAGATGACCTTCGACCCACTCACACCCGTCGTCATGGTCCTGCCTTCAGGTGGCATTGTTAATGGCTCTCCACTGGTATGCAGAGCATGAACGGAGAGAATCTTGCCAACATGTTATGAAGAAACATCAGGCACAGATCTTAAAAACACCTAGGTGGTCCTGAAATGTTTCTGGTGGAGAAAGAAATAGAAAGACACCTGGACAGGAGGACGGGAGTTACGTGGGAGGGGAAATGTTTGGCTGTCTGTGTCAACAATAAGAAAATACTTGGCCTATGTGGCTGGTGGGTCCAGTTGTGACGGGCCCCCAAAGAGGTGGGGACACCTTGGATTGGGTGGGGGATAGCCCTGACATTACACACAATTAAGGAAACAAGGAGGTCAAATAGAAAGGCAGGGGAGGTTCCTGCTCTGTCACTCATGAAAAGGGTTTCTGCCCTGGGCTAACCTAATGCAGGGCCTGGTTTACAGAGAGGCCCTGAGCCAGTAGATGAAAGCACCATGTATCCATTTTGCTGATATGAGGCCAGGTGGAAGGTGCAAATTACAGAGTAAAGATAGAATTTGGTTGGTTCATAGCAAACTGAGTCTATTAGGAGATAAATAATTGTTAGGTGGCTTGGACTGAAGAGCTGACATTACTTGACACTAGAAACTTGATATTTCTTGTTACCTTTTCTCCTTTGTGTATTATTCCTTCCATCTTTCCTCACTCTCAATTAATCACAAACATGTTCTATCCATTCACTAATATTCCCAAGCCTGTAGTCAGGTTCTGGACAGCATCATTACCCAGACTACAGGGTGGCAACCCGCAAGCCCTGCTCTGACTTGACCCCCTCCTTGACCTCTCTCTAATGTGATAAACATTCCCAATCAATGGAGGAAGCAGGGTGGAAGTGGCTGGGGATGCGAACATGACCTCTCTGGCTGGCTTCAAACAACCAGCGGCTCTCTGTTTACACCTAAATCCTCACCTTTTTCTTCTGATTGGTTGAGCACTGCCAAGCGATGGAGGAAGGTCAGGTAGTTCAAACAGGAGAATGTTACAAAGTGGAACCCACTTGTTAATTTGTTTACTGAAAACTGACAAAAGCATCTGTCAGTTTGCTGAGACAGCTTTGCCTACCTCCATCTTGAATCAGCTTCTTAGAACTATTTACTCTGTAATTATCAATTGCCTGGAATATTCATATCTGTCTGTCTGTCTGTCTGTCTGTGAACATTCATGAGTATTAAAGTAAAGCACATAGAATTAAAGATTAATAAAATTGTATTATTCCTTCCTCTCTCTTTGTATCAATTACTTGAAATTAGGTATTTTAATGGAACAAGAGTGGAAAACGTCAATATCAAAAAATTCATTTTCAAGAAGTTCTCCACATATTTACAATAAAGATTACTAATGTGCTTAGTTATTCTTAAAAAGAAGAAAGTTGAATCGCTCCTTTGCATGTTTTAGTAACTAATAATAAGAGTTCTAAAAATTCATGAAATCGGTGCATGTGAACATCCATACACCAAATTTTCTCCCTCAAGAGCTTCTTATACTTCTAATTATATTTATGAGGTTATCCAAATTCCATTAAAGTTCAAAGGTCATTCATCATTCACCCAAACAGTGGAATACCCCCTTGAATGCATAGCTAGACTTGATGTCTCTACAATGCAGTCACTCATCACGAGCCTTACGCTGACACACGTCAAGGGACATGGACCCACACCATGCAGACGAGATTTTACAACTTTCTACATATCTTCAAATGATATACATCCAGCAGTGTGTCACTTTCCCTCAGGAGTAAGCTGGAGAGGACTCTGGCGTTCCACACTGATGACTTCATGTAACAGGAGAAGAGAAAGAACGGTGAGTGAAGGATCTGCTCTAATAGCAGCCTTTCAGCGTTACATGTCCAAGACTCCTCGTCAAATTTTTTTCCTCCGAGGGGAAGTGCTGGATCAATCGAATGTCACAACAAACTGTGGCGCACAGCCTGTCTACTGTTTATATCTCCACAGTACCTCTTTAGCTACATTTCTGTTGAATTTTTAACACCAATACAAAATGTTATAATCATTTTTGAGATGTTGAGCTTTCGAATTTATAATAGCCGAAATCAACAACTAAGAGCTTGGCGCTTAGCTTTTATAAGTAATTTGAGAAGCATTTTATTAAAAGACAGTTGACACATTTGACAAATTTCCACAGGGGAAGTTATATTTTTACAAGTATTCTTTCTTTATTAATTATTATTATTATTTATTTTTTTTTGGGGGGGGGGAGTTACACAACATAAACTCTGGAAACTAATGCTAATTTTTAAAATCCTTTATACATAAAGTAAAATGTTCTAACAAGGAGGGATTAGAATAGATTTTCTAATGACAAACTAGAAACTATAGAAACTATAAATCGGATAATTTATGAAGACCATTTATTATAAAAAGAAATAAAACCAGATCAGTGCACTTTTTTAATGAACAATGGTTCATGCAACAGATTGAGACAAATAAGGAGGTGCATCTTCCAGGAAGACAACTAGTAAGCTAAACACAAACATTAGAATAGCTTAGATGAAAGCAGATTCATGGGTTGAAATGACCCAGTAAAAGTAAAGACCTAGAACCAGTTGAGAATCCTTGAACCAAATGTTAAAAATTATTTTTTATTACACGTCATAATTAAACAATAGTTTCTGTTTATCACATAGAAAGCAACAAAAATACACCGCGTAGTTTTGCCATGAAAAAAGGTGCTACAAATCAATTTGCAAGGAATCTATATAAATTTAAACATAGAAATTTATATAAATTTTAATATACCACTCAATTATTTGATTCAAAAAAAAAAAAAACTAAATCAACCAATCAATGAACATGCAGGTCTTTTATCCTAGAGATGACAGGGTGATTTCCACCACTGCTAATTTTGAGGTATTACTAACAAATGCCATACATCCCCATTAATTGTTGGTATTCAAGTTGTTTAGTTTAGGTCTGAGTGACTGTCCAGTGTACTGGACAGCAAGCATGGAGGGGCTGTAGCTTCTCAGATCTTACATTCTCCCTGTGACAGCCTTGTTGCTTTAGCTGACAGCCTCACTTACTGCAGGCATTCACAAGTAATGATATGTCAGGGCACTAATTTTACTGAGGCCTTCCGCTGCCTCCCCTTACAGTTTAGTACATGATCAAACAAGACAGAACGGGACAGTAAGGGGTAGCATTAAGGGTTGTGTTCACTGGGGGCAGTCAAACTGAATGTGTGTGTGGATGAGAAGTAGACGGGGGAGGGGGGTAGAGATTGTATCGGTTTCTCTGATCCCCTTCTCATTTGGTCCCCAGGGAACAGGCAGGTCTGCTGGGCTCAAGTTTTGTCAACGGACATCAATCTCTCTTGTCTGTCAACCCTGTAACTTCCACCCCCTGACCCGAACCCCACCCTCTGATGGCATGGCTTACAAGGCCTCCTAGATGGAGGATTCCTTGTCAGAGGGGTCCAGCTGAGTGGCATGGGAGGCAGTAATCTGGCCTGAGATGACGCTCTGTTCCAAAAGGATGAATCTCATATTCCTCTGGTCTCAGTTTAAACCCCAAAACTTATGTAGCATCTTTTTCGTATTATTTCCTGGAGTCTCTGTTTTCTTCTTGCTGTTCTTTTTTCCCATATTGTGCTGATTTCAACCCGTTTTCTCTCCCTCATAGAAAAATTTTGTGTCAATTAGGTCAATGTAAAACCAAATCATTCTGAAGAATAAAAAAATAAGGCTTACATTCACGTTTTTATATGTTATCAACAATATATGAAATTATTGTTAACTATTTTTCAGCCTACTAAACTTCAATAATTGGAAAAATCAATACATCCATGTAAGACAATCTTATATATATATTTTGGATGACACCTAAGTGAATGGGAAGTTCATTTTGACTAAATTTAAGGTCCTGCAAGGACATTTTGAAAGAATCTTGAGAAAAGCTGTGCTTGTGTAGGTGAAAGGTCAAATCTGAGGCATTCTTGTCCTCTGCACTCTTGAGCACAAAGTGTTTTCATCCATCTTTTTTGTGACAGCGGAACAGTCTGTCAGTGAGTTACTTGTGGAAGGAAGAATGGTGTTGTCGCTGAACAAAGAGCACAACCTGTCCTCCACACGTCCACTAAGTCTCACCTAAGGGCTCAGCGTCTAGGATCCGGGGAATCGGGGCTGTGATGTGACCGTGTGTGGGAGAAAGACAAACTGGAAAGAACATGACAAACCACTCGCAGCTCGGTTGTCTTGCTGAATCTCCCGGAACCATCAATCCTGGTGAAGCGGTGCCTGGCTCCCTCAGAGCCTGTCTGTCACCTGGCAGCTGAGGTCAACAATTCACACTGCATCCTTATTCCATGAGCTGCTGGATTCATCTCTCTCTTTCATCCACTACATTTTGGGGCATTAGCAAGGAGACAGTAACTGCATTTTTGTTCTCTTTTTGTTGGGGGTTGAGTTAGTTGGGTATGAGGGCAAACAGAAGGCAGACAGGGGTTATTGGGTGAGAGGTGGGAGGCTTTGAGACACTCCAGCTGCAGCTCTCCTCGATCTTCTTCCCTTTATCTTTGTCATTCTTCCCTTCTCCCCGTCTTTCCCCCCCGTTTTCCATCAGCATCCTGGGGTTTTGATTAAAGAGAAAATCTTTTTAATGCCCCCTTCTTGCAGCTCCGCTCACTCCATCTCTGTCTGTCCTCTCCCTCATTTTTCATTTTTCCTCCTGTCCCGTGTGAAGGAGCCTGGCTCGCTTCCATCAGCTTGCCTTTGGAATCTGTGAGCTGAGCCCCGGTATGCGCTCAGCATGCTCAAACCGAATGCTTTGCCTTTACCTCTCCTTTCCCTTTATCCCCTTTTGGATTTGGGAATGCTTGTGCTGAACATTGTTTTCCTACAAAACAGGTGGTGAGTAGTGGTGCTCATATGGGGGCCCTGGCTGAAACCTGGTGGGACGGCAAAGCAGAAAAGGAAATAAATCTCATTTTCATTTTGCTTTCATCTTCAGTTCCTCTGTTGAAATGCATTCAGATTACAAGTAGGTAAACCAGGCACCACATTAAAATGAAGGCTCCAATCAAAGACAAAAGGCACCTCTATGATGAATGCACATCTTTCTGAAGCGAGAGGCCCTACCCTTATGGTGGGACCAACAACCATCATCAAATCATCATTGGCCGCTTTGATATGCCGCGCAGATGATGGACCATTGTCATAACTCCTTATTCAGCAGCACCTGGGTAGGGCCACACTTTTAAGCACATTGATGCGCTATGAAAACAAATGTGACCTAATTTCAAGGGAAATTTAGATGAGATTGAGTGAAGAAGAAAGAAGAAAAGTTGGGAAAGAGGGAAATTCTCAACCTTATATCTGATCGTTTTTCATGTTCTTATTTCTGGAAAGAAACAAGTTTAACAAGTACACAAATGATAAAAGGTTTTTAGGAATCTCTTAGATATCATCTGCAAAACTCAACCACCACAATGGTTATTTTCTCATGTCCCAAGAATAAATTTCAACTCAAATAATTTCACTTCAATGTGAAACATCAACACGGTGTACCCTTGTTGGGAAGTTGAAAGAAAATGATACTACGTGTCTTTAGGGACATTGTCTCTAAACTGATAGAGTTTAGGGACAAACTCTATTTTCTGAATAGCGTTTCCAAATTTTCTTATGCTTGTAACATGAGAAAATTTGGAAAAGTTTAAGAACACCTTTTCAGGACAAGTAAATCCTGAGATTTCCATGAAGAGATGGAGCTGGTTAATGATAGCTGACAGCTGCAGAGCAAGCTTATTGGCAGAAGGAGATGAGACATGCTGGCACCATCCCACTCAGAACACCTAAACACACTCTTTGAGTTGTGTGAATGTAACCATAGATTCCAGCCAACGTGTCCCCTGGGTGCCTCCTCACCTCTGTAGACATGGGTGAAGGAAGGGTTACAGGGGACAGAGTCTTCCTTCATCACCTTGGTGCTAGGTTGGAACTGGCGCCCAGAGTGGCAGTGCCCGGCCAAGTCCACATCCAGCTGAGCCAGAGTCCCGGGCTGACCAAGTAGGGGTTGACTGGCTGTTGCAAAACTGACTCTAAACCTGCACGAGTAAACACAGGGGGAGCTATGAAAAGGTGTCTGCCTCACAACAAAGTACACACAGGTTTTCATACCAGCTCTCTAAAATAATTTTTTTCCCTCGGAAAATTGCTTTTTGGAAATGATAGCAACAATGATAGAGTTTGTGGTGTTTGCTCTTGTGTTTGTCTTTCTGAAAATAGACATGAGCTTCAGAGGTAGAGAGGCGTGGAGATGAGGTTGGAGGACAAACTTGGCGTCTTTGATGCAGCGTTGTTCCGCTGGACCATCCTCCCTGTGGTTTGGCCTCGGCTGCACGACCCTCTTCACAGTCCTTTGGCCCAGCTCCTCCACCGCAGGTGAACTTCTTTAGCATGTGTCAATATTGGTTTAGGATTATTTCTAGAAATCCAGAGGGATAAGTCCCTGTGGAGATTACAGAGCTGACACAAAGTAATGAGGAAGCATTTCAGGAACCATAGAAGAACCATTAATGAATATTTAGTATTTGTATAACAAGCACAAATTATATAACCCAAGCATTCTGTGGGCAGCTAAATCTGGTTGTAGTCACATGGTGTCCAGGGTAACCTCAACCCAAAAGGGTCCGCCATGAAAACAGGAGTAAAAGTGGTGACTTCTTTGCTTACAGATGAGGATGGGATTTACTGAAACAGGCTGAACAGAACTAAGTGTTTCCACCCAGGGATTATCCCTGATAAAAGGCTTCATGTCAGGCTCAGTTGGAACAGCCAAATGAAGTTTGACATTTCTCGTCTGGAGAGAATTATTCAGGACTCCCGCCTAGGTGGTCGATTCATTCACACACGCACCAAACCCAGAAGATTTCACTCACTCTCCTGTTGCCATTTCCTGGAAAAATGACAGACGTATTAATAGGAATGTGCTGTGCTGGGGATGAGCAGTGTTTCCATAACCTCTGAATGATTCCCAGGTGGGACACCTTCATGGCAGGCCACAAGTTTGAGCAAGATTTTCTAATTACTGTGCAGCAATCGATGATTAGTCACAAAATCTCGATTAAAGTTGATTTCCTATTGCCATGTCAACTTTGGGGATATAAATTTTCTTTTTTTGCTTGAGTTGTCATTCTCTTGTGCACAATCCAAAAAGACACAGGTCCACAGAGGTAGTCAAAGTAAATGGAACTACCTCAGCTCAGAGCTGTGCAATATTTAATTTTGCTTCCAAAAACACATTTGGATATTATCCTTAAATTAAAGTGTTTCTAAATCCCAGTACTGATAATAGAGTCAGATAAAGGAACCAAACCCTTTTAATTATCAATAAGTAGTTTGTTAATTGCTAATCACAACAAAGGTTGTTGGTTAATCTTTATCGATAAAATCAGAAATGGTTTACATATTTTTCTGTCTCTCCTGGGTTATTAATATAAAATTTTGTTTACCCAGGAAAAAAACAAATACAATCCACAACTCTGGTCAAAAGTTCAAATCTAAATGAAATGAAGTCTTTAGATATTTAGGAATTGATTTGTGAAATATTTGAGTTTCATGTATCATTAGTATGTCATTTCCAATCACACAGAGCTATATTAAATAAAATACAGTGAAGTACGAATACTTTGTGAAGAACTGTAGATGCATATGTAAGAGAATAAATAATCATATTTTATTCCGATTGCCTTGAAAAAATATGCATATTAACCATATTATTACGTAATAAGCCACTGAAAAAAACTATCTAATAAATTACATCAGGGCAAGGTGGGTTCACCTCAAGTTTACGTGTAAAATACAATATTGTTCATATCAAAAATTCTTAAAAATGGTTAAATTGAGAAATACATAGCATATATCATTGCCTATTTATTTCTAGACTTTTGTAAAACTAATTTTAATGATAATAATATCAATCCATGTAATCTTTATGAAATAAAACAATTCAGGTTTCCTTTTTTTTTACTTTTGTGTTTGTTATGGAATATTTAAAATTAGAACACAATATTACGCGACTTGTTTCAAAGAATAAGAGTTTTTTCTGTTTGACACTAGCAGAACAGCCACCAAAACACTCAGACTGAAGCATTTTTGTGAATGTCTGAGAATGAGTGGCATTTCATTAAAGAACAGTTTAATTGTTACCTCGCTCTCCCTTCTTACTTTCCTCGTCTACTGTTCGAAAGATGAGTGGAAAGTCCATAAGCACAATTTGGAAACTACAACCACAACCAGCAAGCGTACAGGACACTTATTCATTGCGCAGCACACTCAAACACACACATTTGGGGTAGAGGGGAAGGAGCAGCAGCAGTGGCAGTAGCAGTAAATTGGTACAGGCATCTGTCAGAAGCCCCATGAGTCACCCACTGGAAAACGTGCAGCTCTCTAAAGCCAGAGTAGATATCCATCATAAGTGACTGCGGCCAGCACAAGCTCCTGCAAAAACACAGCTTGATATATACACACACAATTATGTCACTTACACATATGCCAGCCTGCACACATGACAGCACATGCTAAATGCATATCCATGCATGCACATACTCACACAGAAGAGGGGGACTTTTGTGGGGCTGTTAGTAAGATGGTAGCGGGATAACGAGGGGGTGCTTTCCGGAGAAGCAGGGAGGTTTGGGAACCCATGTGTAACCACTGCAATGCCTTTGAAGGTTTTTAGTTTTAACCAATTTGGTATGTGAGGTCACCTGACAATATATACACAACATTAAGTACATACTTCCAATAAATCACATTACTCTTTGATATTTTAGTGAGCTCAGGTTGCTAATTGAGAACACAGACAGTACAGCCTGTGGGAAGTATGTGTGCAGCATAGTGTTTCATAACAGAAAGGCTGAAAAAATGTCTGTTGCACAGGTCAGCAAATTTTGTTTGTTTTTACTCTGAGAGATTTTGACTATTTCTTCAGTCTTTCATGAAGGACCCTATCCCTTCTTCAAAACATATATGAGGTTGCACTTACAGCATAGCTGCTAACGTTGCACATATTAATGCAGATAACATTTGCATCTCTAGGAAGCTTTAATCTGCTTTGATCTACACTGTGCTAGTAGGTTGTGCATCTCAGTAAGTTAGCATATTGTCATAGAGTTAATTTATTGCAGTGCTTAAATTGATCTGAAAGTCATATAAAACATCCAAATTTTTTTTTTCTCATAAAATAGTAAAAGCCCAAAAAGACAAATACAAATTATTTTTCAAGTGGAAATGTTGATCTGCTGAATGTTGTCCATGTAGTGTACAGTATAAGAACTCAATAAAAAAGACGAAAAAGAAATGTAGTCAAACAGTGCAAAGGTTGTTAAAGTTTCAAACTGCAAATGTTAGCTTCTTTAGTTTTTTAAAAATGTATGCATGATGTCCTGTGTTGCTCCTGTGTGGTCAGGCAGAACGAGGCTGCTTAGATTCCTGAAACGTCACACATTCTGGTGCTGGTGGGTGCAGCGGCTGTAGGCCTCGTCTCACACATGACCTCGCCACAGTCAGCAGGTCAGATCCCGATATTCCTGTCTCAAAGCTGCATGGCGTGCATGCATTTCTCTCCAAGTGCCACAGGTTCAAGTTGTTGAACTCTTGTGTTTTTTTTTTTTTTTTGTGTTATTCTTACCCAGTTAGTCATGTAATGGTTAATGAAGATGTTTTTTTTTTTTCCCCAGACAAAGATGGAAAACACACTTCTTGTTTCATAAGACAGATGGCTTCCTACCTCATTTCTCCTGAAGTACGTGCACATGCTGCAGCCTTCATGTGGGCGTTTGAGAGGGGATAAATGTGCAATTTGTCTCAAAGGGGTTTGGAAGGCCCACACCTGCAGGAGATCTGCAGAGAGCATCACTGTCATGTGAAAAAGAAAGAACAGAGAGAGGAGAGATGAAACAAGAGAGCAGAGGGTCTTACTCCTCCCTCAGACGTTGTTATTTCAAGCTTTTCTCATCATATTGAGGAAGAGGGGAACAATGCACGACAGACAAGCTCACATGGAGCTCACACAAAAGACCAGCACTCTTAGCTCTTTAAGGAGGCAGAAGAAAGAGATAAATCAAAGAGCAGGAGAGTGAGAGGGAGGAGGGACAGGGTGGAAGATATAGACTGCACAGAGATAAAGTAGCTTATCCATAGAGGCTTTACTCTTGCCTACTTCTCTAGAAACCAGGATTCAACACATGTATCGACACGACATGAGCTAGAGGCATCTTTTAAGGAGTCTCTCTTTAGCATTTGATTTTTTTTTTCATTTTACATTAACCAATTCTTTTCCACAAAGCATAAGAGAAACTAGGCAGACTAAGAAACTGGATCTTACAAAAAGAATTACTTGCCCACAGCCATAGAAAAATAAACAGACAAGAAATTTTCACTCTGAGGTTATTCTTAGCTAAATTAACTTTTCACAGTAAAGTCACTGCAGTCATGATGACCAACAGTGGAGACATGTAAGCATGTGTGATTGCATGTGCAGTACGCATGTCACACATGTCCTTAGCTGTGGTTACACCATGCCTGCCTGTATGCAGTTTGTTTGCATGTTGAACTTCTCTGTGCATGTGTTGCTACCATCAGGATATTTGGCCCCAGTCACACAACACTTGAACCAATAGGACCAAATAATGGTCTCAATTAAGAGATGACAGAGCAAGGAATGAGGATGTGGTTCTTTGCTAAAGAAGCTAAAGTTCTCTCAAAGTGCTGCCAGATTGTATCGTGTCTTGCAAAAGTATTCCAATCTTCCAGGGTACAACTACAATTTCCAGTGTATTTTATTATGATTTTGAGTAATAAATCAACTCAGAGTTGTGCATGATCCTAAGTTTCTTTTAAAAATACACTTTTTCACATTTCACTCCAATGCAACTACAATGGAGTCTCTTTCTACCAGCCAAATATACAGAGAAAAGTTTCGTGGATTCTTGTTGAAAAACAGCTCAACCCAAGTCAAGTGTGATGGAGATTGTCTGCGATGAGCAATTTTCAAGTGCTGCCCCTGACTTTCAGTTGAATTTAGGTCTGGACTTTGACTGTGCAACTCTAACGCAAACATGACCAAAACCATTCTATTGTATCTCTGACTGAAAAATCTTTGATTGAATCTAAAGTTTTTGCATCCTCTAAATATTCTTCCAGGGCTGCCCTGGTTTAGCTCTATTAATCATTTCATCAGCTCTGAGCATCTTATAGCCTTTTATTGTGTTTTGCCTGCAGACCAAATAAGTAAATATTGGTCTCATCTGGTCAAATTTTTCTACATGTCAGACTGCCGTCAGATATTTAACAGATATGTTAACAATAAGAGTAATGGGAGGAGCTTCTTCAATATCTTCACTAAGATTAGTCACTACTGGAAATATTCCAGTGACCCAAATTTGTCTTTGTGGTTTGGAAAGGTATACATTTAAAAGTTTCATGTAAGTTAAAACATTTTTTTATTGATACATGAAGCAGGTCTCCAAATTATGCTTTCCTTCATCTCTGCAGCCCTTGAGACATCAGAAGCATTCAGTCCAAAAATGATGGTGTTGAGACCTCAGTAACTTCAGTGTTGCAACATTTTAAGACCAATTAGAACCAGTTAGTTGTTTGGTTTGCTATCTGGTACAGCTCATTCTGCAAGAGCTTTCCCCTTTGTGTTAATTTCAGATTTTAATATCCTGATTATGATATTATAATTAGTGGCCAAGCCTCATCTATTAAAGAAGTTTAATCTCTAAGGGCTGATTTCTTGCACTCCTCAAACTATTTTAAGTCCAGAGCTGGTTTTGAGTCTTCTGTAAGGAGCATTCGGGTTACTCTGAGCTTTAACAGCAGTAGAGGCACATTAATTTGCTGTTTCCCCATTCTCAGTCTTTCCCTTTCTTGTTTAATTGCTCCTTTTTAGATCCTGTTATTTTTTAACCTTTGGGTGGGTAAGCTGGATCAACAAGTCAATCCAAGCCATCAGCTGAAGGGCTGGTGGTTACACACAAAAGCTTTATGACTCAGGTGCATCCCACCCACAAGCACACAGCTGATGAGAGCTCATTTGTCTAGCCTGGGTGGGAGGCCTTTTGGACACCAAGAACTGTGCTTCAGGACGTTGTGATTGGCTCACAGTCAAAGAGGCCCAATCTGATCCTTACCTCGACTCCGGCTGAGGGCTTTTATTGCATGTCATCTGTATTTCAAATGCTTCTGAACATAGATAGTTGACCAACTTGGAACCAAAAAGACTGACTATAGAGAGGCAAAGAAGTGACTGCGCAAAAAGCAATGTTGAGAACAAAATGTCCTTTTTTTTATCCATGTGGAAATCTTCAAGAAATGAAGAAAACCCTGGAATTTGTCCTAGCAAAAAAGCAACAAAATGACTCAGTAGTGTCTAAGTATTTTCATCTGGCATACTCGCCTGTCTCTTCATGCCTCACATGTTAGTCAATATCTGTTAAAGTGTAAAGGCAGTTTGGCCTGGAAAAGAAGGGACAGATAGGTACCATGAGGCCACTGGCTCACGCTTAAACAAGAAGAGACTCGTGTGCTGGAACTACAAACATTGGTGCTTTCCATATGTAGATTCTGCTGTTTTCATGGGTCTAGTGGTAAGATCTAGGACAGTTTGGATGAATTCCTGAAGGAGCACATCTCCTAGCTGGGACACTCTGTGCTTTAATGGCCTCGTACCTTCCTCTCACGCTATCTTATTTAGTTTTCCAGCCTGCATCCCCAGTTTTTCTGCAGCAAAAGGGAATGTGGAAACTGAATCAATCGGTTGCTCTTCCTTGTGGTTGTTACTCTGTTTGTGTAGGAGCTGGTAGAAGGATACCAAAGTAGCCAGTAGAGTCTCCACTAACACTGCAGCTCCACATTGAAACAGCCAGAGAGGAGCTCCCACAGTCAGATATAGCTTTAATATGTTTGCACTGAGAAGATAGAAATCATTTAGCCGTCACTGGAGACTGCGTGTACACAAACTGCTGAGGGGAAATGTGCGCAGTCTTGTCTATGTTAATGTCAACATGTACAAATATCTAAGGGTAATAGGCATGTGTACTTTACTTTAGTTCGACTTTGTTTTATTTTAATCAGTCTCTTTACCTACCAATTGTTTGAAATAGAAATAAAATTTCACTTAAAAACAATGTGTAACAAATAAAATGAGTTCATTACATCAGTTTCAGCAGTGAAACAAAATCATATTGCTTTGTTATAACCTTCTGCTATGCTAGCAGGGATGCCTCCAGAAGGTTTTCATAGAGGTAAACAAATGGAGGTAGTAGAATAAGCTATAACAGAGGTAGCTGATGACTTGTGAAGGACCACAATAACTATGTAGTCACAAATTTGAATTAGAATTTGTTACATTAATAACATTTTTGTAAATATGCCAGTTAGCTCAAAGGCTATTTTCAGCTGCAATTCCTAGACTGATAATAAAAGTCACCCTAAAGCAATAGCAGTAAAACTACATAATAGTTATTATCCATAGTAACAGATAAGTATTTGAGTAACTGCCGTATTTGATAAACTAACACTGCTCATCAACCTGATGATGGCAACGCTTGTCTTCAGTAGAAACAAGGAAGCTGATCATATGTGAGGACGCATGGCATCACGGAAAGAAAGCCCTACAAAAACATTTAAATTTGACTGATTTTCTTTAAATTTGGACATCAGTCATGCAGGGTGCACATCAAATATGAGAAAAAAGGTGGTGGCATCATCATGCTGTGGGATGAATTGTTCGATATGGATAGAGAAGCTGGATAAAATGAAATGATATAACTGTCCGATCTTAGGCAACAAATTTGCTGTCTGCAGAGGTTCTACAGTTTGTCTGAGTTTGAACTATTTTACAAAGAAGTATGGGGAAAAAAAACAACAACATTTGGTTAACAGAATTGCAGAGTTTGTTGACAACCCCCCCAATAACTTCCAGCTGTAATTCCTGGGACATGTGTCAAAATGAACCTCTGCCTTAAGTGCCATGCCTTACTTACTCACATGCAGACACATAAGCAAATTGCACATTTTCTGTCTGGCTTAAGTTTTTAAATGACAAAAAGAGTGCCAGAAGTATTGCTTAATGACTGGTTATCTTGCGCCATCTGTTGGTCATAAAAGCTGACCTCAACTTACATTTTTTGCGTCCCCTGTATGTTTCCATGTGACCCCGATTAGAAGAAAATCCTATATTTCTTGTGGATAGACACAAAAAACAAGCACACATAGAGGAGCAGTATGAGCTACATTTGACTCTTTATTGTAAATGTCTTTAAGTTTTTCCATTTGTCTGTTGACGTTTTGCATGAAGTAGAGAGAGAAAATTGATGCCGTCTACTCCCAGCTTTTGCATCTACACCTTTAAAAATTCACAGCACGTTTTAATTTTTCCTAAAACATGCAGCAGGCACATCGGAAAGTTTTAAATAAAGTAAATGAATGCAAACCCAGCCTCGCCCGCAAAACAAGGATTTCTCTGAGAACACTGAAGCCAACATATTGTATTTTGTGTGCTGCATCCAGCAGTAAAGTCCCATATGCCCGCGTTTATGTTTTCCCACTGAATAATTTTGGATTAGTTTTCTGTGTTAATGGCAGGAGGAAAGGAATGACAAGAGACAGGGGGTGGGGGGAAAGGTCAGACCATGAATAGGCCTCTCAAATACTTTGCACCGCTAATAATAAAATGTGTTCTCTCGCCCCATAAAAGCATGTTTTTACTTTGGTGGGTTTACGTATTTTAATAGCCCGTAATAACGTGTCTCATTTTGATTATGAGGAAAATAACTCTGCCTTCTCTCCTTCCCAGGCCCTCCAACTTTCCCTCCATCCATGTGTGCCAAAGGTAAAAAATAATAAAACCATCTCTCAAGAAGGCTCAGTGAGAAGGGTTACGTTGAGAAGTGAAGGTTTCAGACTGAGAAGGACAGATTGGTGCAAGAATATTGCACCAATATTTTATTGGGGTTTTATGTGTTTGACCAACACTGTAGGAAAAAAAGATGGATGATTTTCTTTTTTTTTGCTCCATACAAATCTAAAAGGTGGCACATATATAGATACATCCCATTTACTCTGATGCCCCTAAATATAATTCAGTGCCACCTTTAGAACTCACAATGCTGATCTGTGTTTAGTTTAATTCCAGTAAAAAAAATACAGCACTTCTGCAAAGAACCCAGAAAGAAAAGAAATGTATCATTCCAAGTAGCAAAAAGTGGGCACAGTGACAGTGTTAAGTTTTAAACTACAATCATACCCGGTCCACTGAATGAACACCGAAGGATAATTGTATTTGTGTGAGCGACATTTGTTGAGCTTCATACAACATTTTTAACTGATCTCACCTGTACAACTAACCCAGTCTCTGTGGGATTCTCACAAATAAACTGAAGATGTAAGAGAAAAAAAATCCATGCTTCACAGGATCAAATCAAATTTCCTCTTGATTGTAATAAGGATAAATTAAGCTCAACAGGTGTCAAACTTTCCATTTATTGGAAGACAACAGTTTATCCTACTCCTTATACTGAACTAAAAGTTAAAATTATTCCTTGGGAAATTCTAACTGCAGACTAAAAATCAAAGTGAAGCATTACTTTGATCTGCTTTTGATGTTGAAAAGACAACATAATGGTTGGTGTGGAAGGCATTTTTGTAATTAAGAGCAGGTATGCAGCGACTTCACATCAGTGATGTTAGGATAAGTATTGGGTCTTGAAAAAGCACGAACAAAAGGATGTGATTCCACGCCTTAGATTAGTGTCAGTCCTCTCTGCCTGGAAGTTTAAAGTAATGAACAAATACAAGATAAATCATAGCTGTGTAATGCTATGTATTGTAATGTAAGATAGGATGGATCCTGATGTTCTGCCAAACACAGGATGTCTGAAACCTGTTGCTAAAATAATCCGGTGCCAGGCTGACCCATTAGGAGAGGAGGAATTTTGTTTTTATAAGGCAACAAGGACTCACAGTACAAACCTGACAGCTGATGAAACTACTGAAAGTGGGGGATGTGAGAGAAGATTAAAAAGGTGTTCGTAGGAAGGCTATAATGGTGCCTATAATCATGTAGCTTCAGTATGAATGGAGTTCAATGAGTAAGCTCTTACACTGAATCATGGCTAAATACTGGAATAATGTTAGAAAGATGCACATAAACTCAACTCAACTTTATTTCTACAGAACCAATTACTGACTAGAAGAGATAAGAGCCTAAAAACTGAAGTTCTGGGAACAACTAAGAGGCTACGACAGGGAAAACCCTCTTACCTAGTTGAAGGACATAACATCTTTAAAACAGATATTATTTTAAAGATGCTACAGGAGCAGTGCCACTAATAACTTAATAAGCCATTGGAAGAGTTTTAAATTTGTCAAAGTGCATCTCTGAACATGAGAATACTGAAATCGATTTTTGCTGTTTATAAAGCATTAGTACATAACCTAATAACTCCAAGAGAAGCTTATAAACCATCAGTTCTACTTTTCCTTTGCCAGGTTTTGAATACAAATAAATCTGAATATGATCAGCAAAACATCACAACAAATATGGGAGACATAAAAAAAGAGAAAAGAATTGCTCCAAGAAATTTTATTCCATAGATGAAAAACTTTAAAAAGGTTTAAAAACCTTTGTTATCCAATATACTGAGTATATAATGATGAGGAAGTGGGAAGGAAAATTCTTTTTAACAGAAATATTCCTCCAATAGAACTTGGCTCAGTGTGAGTGGTCATCTGCTGTGACCAACTTAGAGTTTAAGAAGTTTATGATGGACTTTTCATATTAAAATGCCAGAAAGTCTCACATACGACACATCCAGTAGCATATGTAAATGAAGAAAGACTGCTGATATTTATGGCAATGGTAATGAGGCTACCAGTAGTGGCTGGATGTGGGTTAGGAAAGGAAAGATGTGGAAAGAGGGGATGGAAGAAGAGCTTTCAGGAGCAAAGGGGACATTGTTAATGCTCCCAGAGTCCCGCAGAGTTGTGGGACAGCCGCGGCTCCATCAACATTTGTTAATGTGTGGGTGCGGATGTGTGTTTTCCCTGTGTGTTCAGAGCTGGCTTTTCCATGCAGTGAAACA
The DNA here is from genome assembly GCA_903067095.1 of Girardinus metallicus. Lineage (NCBI taxonomy): Eukaryota > Metazoa > Chordata > Actinopteri > Cyprinodontiformes > Poeciliidae > Girardinus > Girardinus metallicus. The sequence continues at coordinate 72,566 of CAEGAE010095408.1, forward strand.
CTGGCTGTCAACAAAGCTGCTCTCACTTCACGCCCGGCCAGATTTATTAGAGCGAGTAGTTTTTGATTCCACTCAGAATATTAAAGTCTCGCAGGACTCTCTGTTTATGTATTAATTGCTACATAAAATATGCCTGAACGGTCAATGATGTATAATGCAATATTTTTTGTACGTTTTAATTGTGACTGAACTGCACATTTGGCAGGTGAATAAGAATAAATTATGGCTGTCAAAATGAACTTTAAACATTTGAAAAAAAAAATAAAAAAAGTTTGGAAAGTTATATATTTGGTTTTCATGAGAGGAAAACATCACCAAGTTTTATCAGCGAGAAAGTGATTATAGCTGCAGAGTCTGACTGATGGGACCCCTGGCGCGTTTGGGTTTGGTTGTTAAGGAGCAGTTTGTCAAACACTGTAAAAATATAGCAGTGTTACTATGTCTGCATCTGACGAGAAGGGAGGGGATCCGGGAAACAGGAGGATGTGGTGTTTTAATGCAGCAGGAGAGGGGCTTTCCCTCATGCTGTCATTTCTGAATGAACCTGAAGAGTGAAGCTACAGTGCGCAGCACCCCAGAAGCCTGTTCATTCAGAAGATCCACTGCAGTTCGTTAAACAACATTCCTGCCTTTTACGGCCTGATAGGAAAGGAAGAACGTTAAGAATGTATGTTTTTTGTTTTTTCTTCCTGCTGACAGTTTGACCAGCTGGATTTGGTTACCAGGTCGCAACAAGAGATGCCACCTAATTTATTTGGATCCTACAACGAGCATCCTAAGTTATTCTCATCTCCTTAGTTTATTAAAGCATCATTCCATGGATGCCTCAGTCTATCGCTGGCATCCTCCACTGTATCTCTTCCAAACAGATCCCAGACCCTCTTGTGCTGTTCTTGGATCTAAATATGCTCAGCTAATCAAAGCGCTCTATGCCCGGCCAAGATTTGTATTTCCTCCAGTTGCCACGTACAAATCTCAACCAAGACATCCTTCTTGGCTGAATGCAGTGTTTACCTGGTGCGAGAAGACAGATGCAGTCGTGCAAATGTCTGCTCACACACACACATGGCCGTTTGTTTCTGTATCCCCATAGTAACAGTCCAAAGACACAATGCCTTCTCAAACCTCTTATCTTTATTCATACAAACTTAACTTAAAACCAAAGATCTTTTCCCAAACTTTTAAGGGAGAACCAAATTGTGGTTAGAAGTCACTTTAAGCATATTGGACAAACATTTAGGTCCTACTAGCTGTTGTTCTTTGTGACATGCATCACCTTTGGAAAAGATGGAAACGTTGAATTGCTGTAGAACTGTCACTGAAAACACTGAAGAGGAATATCAAGGAAAACAGAGACAAAAAGAACACAGTGTTTTCTTTCTTACCAAATTATTTTTTATTCCTATTTTACTTTATGTCACTGTTTGTTCACTAATGTTTTCTAACAAACCTCTAGGGCCTTCACAGACCAGCGATATTTATTCTGAGATTTCAGACTTCATTTACTCATTATATCTGAAGACAATTGGTTTCACTTTATTTTAGAGGATTAGAGTAAACGGGCTTAATCAAACCCCAGCTGGTGGTTGCAGATGGCCACTCAGCAGATTCTGATGGATATTTCCTCCTCTTAAAACAGAGTTTGTCTTTTGGAGTTTGCTTTGATGGAAAACATTTTAATCTATTTGAATAGTGAACAAAGCTTGATTGCATTGTTTAATAGTTGGAATAAATTTAGTTGACTTTGAACATGTCTGTATAAAATACCATTTTGAAAATGTGATAATTTCCTGTACTGCAGAAGAACATGCGTAAAAATATTAAATTTTGTAGTTGCACTGGGAGAAAATGCAAACAGTTTAAGGTATTTCTATAAGTATTTTAAAGAATCTTTTAAAACCTGTCCTTGTATTTGTGCACCCAGAGATTTAAACTGTAATACACTACTCAAATTGTTTATAGACTGACATGAACAATGGCTTAATTCAATCACAGTGGCTCAGAGAAGCAGTGCTGCTTATGTTACTTTGATTAATATTCAGGTGATGATAGGCAGAGCAGCATTACTTAAGATTTGGGAAGGATAAGATGAGAGTAATTTAATTGGTAAATTAAATCATTGAGATAAAAATCAACATTAAATTTAGGTTTGGTTTCTTATTGCTTACAGCAGTTCTTAATAAGTTGTGCTCTGAAAATGACCTTTGCTGACGGAGTCCAGGAGAAGAACAAGCACATACACACACGGACTGACCCGAACAAACAGCAAACACTGTTTAAATTTAGCATACAGCTTTTTAATTCCATTTGTGCTTTCTGTTTATTGTAACTTAACTTTTACGGATTTCCAGCATCGCCTTGCTTCCCAGTGACTTTTGATTCCACAGGGTGAAGGTGGCCTCTTATGTTTTTCTATCCTTTCCAATGTTTGAGAATTAACCTGACAACAGGAAAATACCCTCTCTGCTCAGCAAACTACAAATATAGTCCATGGAAATGCAGGGAAATGAGGTAAAATGAGGTAAACAGGTGGCACATAGAGGAGTTCTTGTGTTGCAGGAGCATGACACACCTGGGTGGCTGCTGCTGAGTCAGCTCCTCATCACCATCTGGCTTGGCTGAATGTCTGCCTTGGGGGACCTGGTCTTGAAGGAACCATTGTCCGGCTGGTTCTGAGGAGGTGTGCTGTTCCGCATTGGTTGTGTATGACTGTCACCACAGAGCAGGTTCATGGAAAGGTCTGGTCAGCTGAGCTCGGTCAGTAAGGACAGGTGAACAGAGGCGCTCATACGCAGAGTCACACTGAAGTTTCAGTATGTCAGGCTCGATAAAGTCGGTGCTGATGAATACAGCTGGCCTGTGAGGCTGAGAGCATCAGACTGAAACTACTAAGAGGTAAACAAAATATAAAATCAAGGTCAAATGCAATCTTTGATTTCAAAATCTCTGTGTGAAGTTATTAACGGGGCGTTATAAAATTTCAAAGCATGCTATGATGTTCTCTCCAGGTTAATGAGTCGGTAAGCAAATAAATAAGTAAGTACCTCCTAATAAATGTTGATGTCAGTGTAGAGTAAACATTTCACAAGCTGACCAAGACCTGTAGAAAAGACCAGCAGACTATAATGATCATCAGGTAGTTTAATCATGTTCAAATGTTAGATCTGTTAACTGTTATGACAAGAAATTTACTCAGGTGAATACATGTCAAACATTGCTCTGTCGGTGAATAATCTTGTTCTATTCTTAATACATGTCGGTAACTTTGAGTTCGATTCCTGCCTCCAGTCAGTGCTAACATTAACATGGAACAATCTCCTCTAAAACATAAATAGAAAAGTTTTAATGAGCATTAGATTTATTTTAAGCCATGACATGATAAACATGTTCTAAACTCCTCCACATCTGCAGAGACAATGATGCTCTGTTTGTACTCCAGAATCAAATGAAGAAGGGAACCCGGTGTAGATGGGGTTACCTTGTTTTATAAATGGTCATGTTTTCTTTTGTACAAAGTTTAATATTCTTGCAATTTGAACTTTCAACTCAATTCCATTTGATATTTGCTCCTTTAGACTGATTCACTGAAACTGATTTTAATAAACATATTACCAAGTAATTTATAAATATAGTGGTTCACAATGTATGGAGTCATTATCATATCCCCACATATTGGTGAACCCAGTTATAAACCTTACAATAAATGAAGATTAACAGGTGATGTCACTTTAGGTTAAAAGAAAAACAAATACTGGTTGATCCGTTTCTTATTCTTCTTTAGTATCTTTTTCTTTTGCTAAATAATTAAAATGTTGCCAGTAACGCACCTAACTTGTGAAAAACTAAACGTGGTTGGTCAGTTTCTCAAGTCAGCCGTTGATTACTGCTGCCCCCTAGTGTACAGAGTAAAAAAGTGGATGGAGAGATTTCCTGCTTGTGTTTTATCGGCCTAGTAAACAAACTGCTGCATTGTTGTGTTCATGGGGTGAATCTGGCAATAAAAATGGAGGTGTTCTGGTCACATTGGTGCCACGGATTATTACAAAGGTATAGTCAGAGATTGAAATACACATCTAACATTTGGACAACTTCTATTTTTCTATTCTTGGAGAAACACTTAACATAAGGTACAGTATTGGGAAAATTTTAGAAAGAAAAGCTGTTGTCTCACAACACCTCCAGCAGATGGGGCAAGAAACACGAGGTAAGTAATGATTGAACAAATCTTGAAAACCATGTCATTTTCATCCACGACTTTGTGTTGATCAGATACACTCCAAACAAAATACATTAAAGAGGCTAGCTGTAATGTTACTGGTGGGTACCTTGGCAAAACACTACAACTAGATAAATTACTGATTCAGATTCTAGTAATTCAAATGAAAAAAGTGCTTGACACATTATTTGAGTTAAAAGAGATTCAAAATCACAAATTTCACTCTGTATTTTCGTCATTGCATGAAGAAGGGATTTTTGAATGATAAGACAGATATAAAATTAGGAGAAGCAAACAACATTCTAACCAACTTCACTCAAATACCTGTCATATATAAAGCATTTTTATGTAAGATACAGTATAAAGCAGGATATCAACTATTTTTGTAAATGGAGGAAACAATGCACCACTAAAAATACCTTAGGCCTTGAGTTACCTTTTACTTAATTATGTTTATTATCTGGTATGATCATTTTCTTTCATCTTGCAATGAAGTAATTTTTCCATAGGTGATGGAAAAATGATTCACATTTTGGCTGCTAAGCACATACCATCTAATGATTTCCCAACAATGAATATCATTAGATAGTATATGCCATGGCGTACATGTTCAGTTGGTGTTCCTGTTTTGCTTTGCTTTTCTAATTTGTTTTTCAAAACGCCAACAGATGCAGACAAGAAAGAGAAAGTGAAAGCTTTGAATAACACGATCTCTTGTTTAAGTGATGCATATTATATTATGAAACATTTAGTTACGTGTATAATTATATGCCAATTATACCTCTGCAAAGCGTTTGTCAAGAAAACATAACTAAAAGAGGTCATATAGAAGCACATTTCAAAGAAGTTAGGCAAATAATTAACTAGGAAAAAAGACAAGGAAAGCAAAACTTATCCTTACAAACTCTTAAAAACATTAACAGATCAGTCACTGTATCTCTGTTGTAAAGAATAAGCACTTAGCTATACTTTCATATTATGAAGCCACTCCTCTCTAACATTTTCCCTCCCTTTTTGTCAGGAGTCTTATATTCCACACCTTCCATCACCTCCATTCTCAGAAATAGTGAACGGCCTCTTTGCAAATAATCTGGTGAAATTCCACTTCAAATTTTAAATTGTTTTCAAACTTGTTTTTTTACTGTCTTGTTTTTTCTCTTCTTTATTCGTTCTCCATTCGTTTGACCTAACATCTTCTTTCTTCATCATTTTCAGTAACGGGTAAGACTTTTCCTTTTTAGGTTTTATATTGGAGTTTTATACAGATGATTCTGACTACATAAAAAGATGTTATTTTAAGCTGATGATTAAGACATCATGGTTTCTCTTGCAGTTTCTTGTTTACATCATGGATGACTTTGTTTGCAAGATATTAAATGACTGGGGCCTAAGCGAGTGGATAGAAACATTTAGAGGTTAAGTATAGCATTTCTTTGCTGTAGTGTTTTGAGGAAATTAAAGATCTTTATGTTGCAAAAGAAGTTCAATCAAGGTCAATCCACTTAACCAGCTGTTATATAACTTTTTATGCATAAATGTGGCACTTAAAGCCCTAGTTGTAGCAGCCAGCACTTTACACCCCACAATAAATGTGTTATTAAGCAAGACAATGCAATAATCAAAGAAAAGTCAGCATGTAATACACCAGACCTAAAACAGAAAACTTCAAGATGTCAAATAACTTCACATGAATTACATCAACAGGGTCAGGTCTCCTAGACATAAAAGCTTGTGACTATATAGGTGATATGAAATACAGAGGGACCATGAAAGGTAAAACAAAGCAAAGTTGTTTTTTATTGGGGGTACTAATAATTGTAGAATCAGTAATTTTGTAAATATTTATTATTCTATGCATGATTTTCTGTTTCTATTAATTAAATAGACTTTTATAAAGTTTTATAAACAGGTTAATTTCTTCCTTTACAAAAAATTTTAAAAAAAATTTGTGGACACATTATTAGTATGTAAATGACTAAGTGTGGACATTGTGGACCATCCTAGAAGTATTGTATCCTGGTTGCAAATTATGACATTACAAACAATCTTAATGTTAAACACTGAATGTCACTGTGTTGTCAAAGATGTTACAATAATACCAATGGACTTTGCTGCTAAATAGTCAATAAAATTCAGTGCAAATTTAAATGTGACCTTAGGCCCTGACAAAGTCATTGACACACCCTTTTGGGAAAATAGAAACATCCAATTTCAAATCACACATTTCTTCAACTACTAATGTTGCAGGGACCAACTACAGCCTGTATCGTTTTGAGTGAAAGACATTTGTACCCCCATTCTCTATGAAACCATCTTTTTCATTTTTAAAATTTAATTTTCATCACTTAGTGTTAACAAACCACTTTTTTCATTAAAGAACAAGGCGTTGACAAGAAATATCTGTACTGCCTTGAGGATCAAGATGTGGGAGAATTGATTTCCAAAGTGGGACCAAGAGCACATTTCAGAAAGAAACTGAGACTGCTAAAGGTAATTTGCTGTATTACATGACACACATGCATGTTTTAACCACACTATTCACATCCCATATAGATATATTGGATTGCACCCAAACTTTTAGGTGGTGCTTATAAGTCAAACTAAATATATCATTACCAGTCACATCACTGAATATAATCTTATGGATCTTGGACATTTGCAAATGACATCAATGTGCTTGTCTCCAGGAAGGACAAAACAGAAATGAGGACACATTGCCTTTATCTTTACCAGTAAGATCAACAGATTACACTAAATGCTATTTAATCAACAAAAACACAGAGTTGGATTGAAATTGTAACAATGTTTTAACTGTATATGACTACATTATTTAATTTAGATTGAACAGGACCAGCCAAACACAACTGTTCAGGCTGAGGTAAGTATGACAGTTTTGTTTAGCTAAATTTCAATTATCTATGCTGAATGGACAACTGGCTGTTTTACACAAAGTGGTTTATATTTTTGTTTTAAATAATTTTTAAAATAACTAATCTTTCATTAAGTTCTTAATCAAATAAGTCAGCGAGGATCTTCGCACATCACACCAAGACAAGGAGGTTTATATCCTCTCCCCTGGAATGAGTGTAAACTATCCCTACATTGTTCCTTAATATTCCTGTACTGCAGCTGAGCCTAAACCACATGCTGTCACTGTAAACGCCCATTTTTCATAACTAAATGTCTCCAAGCCAGTAGTTCTGAAAGTTTTTGCTGACTGTCTTTGGAGGAAGACCAGTTTTCATCACATCCTTTTACATCGCACTTAGTGGCTCTGTTGACAGCGTTGCTTCTGGTCAGCCTCAGGTTTAGAAATTTAACATAGAGGGAAACCAGATTGCTTCAACTATCTTTTTTCAGCAAAAATAGAAGCAAAAGGAAACGTCTATCTTTTCAGAACCTGCATAACTTGTAAGTGAAAGGTAATCTCAGTTGGCCAAAAATTTGAATGAAAGTGAATTATTTTACAGCATTAGTGTATGCAAAACTAATAATAATAAAAAAGTAAGACTTCAGTAAGAATTAACTCCTTTCATTAGACTGCAGGCAATGTTCCATACAGGAACATTGAGGCTTAGAGTGGCATTGTAAACTGAGGTTGTTTGATAAAGTACTTGTTCACAACATGTATTAACAAGCATTAGCAAACTTGGTCCATCAGCAGTGAACCGAGTATGCATGTCAATTTGCAAATCATGGCTTTTGCTGACATCTTGCTCCTAGGCAAATATTCCTCTGTTCACATGAAATGAAATCATGCCACTTGTCTTATAATTTAGGTGGCTTCTTTGTAAGTGCTTTGACCTAAAGGTTTGGCAGTTGTGAAACTTTGAGGACAATATGCTGCATTATTAGCTGAGAACAAAAGGACATTGAATATCAGTTGTTAGGATCACTTCTACCTTTTAGCTGTAATCATGATCACTGAAGCCTTTTAAAAACTTCAGTAATCTTGCTTTTAAAAGCTTTACTAGAGATACTAAATTACCCTTAGCTGTTTACTAAAAGGTGATTTGTTTGCTACATTACAAAAGATTAAAAAGTGTTTGTCCCATTACATTATGCGAAGGCAGTTAAATAAATATGTTCATTCTCAGGTACAGCCATCCACAAGTGATGGAGGTGAGAATTACAGTTTCTTACATATGTAACTTATTGCAAAAATAAGTCCTAGTTAGAAATCCATCAAACAGTTTTTCTCTTTTTTTGTCTGAAAATACAAAAAAAGGAAAGAGAAAGCTGGATCAAGAGGAGTTTAACAAAAGAGAACCAAAACGGTTTCGCAGGAGTGCGTCAGCATCTTTGCCAGGTAAATCTTCATAAATCAAATCAAATTTTATTTGTATAGCCCATTTCAGCAGCAAGGCATTTCAAAGTGCTTTACGTCATAACAAACACAAAAACACAGAGTCATGCAATATTGAAACAATCTAAAGCATTACATTATGTCATATTCTGGGGATGCAGAGCAGACCAGAACCAGAAGACCTGAGGGGTCTAGATGGTTGGTACAACAACAGCAGATCTTTAATGCATTGTGGTGCTAAACCGTTCAGTGATTTATAAACTAACAACAGTATTTTAAAGTCTATCCTCTGAGCTACAGGGAGCCAGTGGAGGGACTTTAAAACTGGTGTTATGTGCTCTATCTTCCTGGTTTTAGTGAGAACGCGAGCAGCAGCGTTCTGGATCAGCTTCAGCTGTTTGATTGATTTGTTGGACAGACCTGTGCAGATGCTGTTACAGTAATCGATGCGGCTAAAGATAAATGCATGGATGAGTTTCTCTAGATCTCGCTGAGACATTAGCCCTCTAATCCTGGAGATGTTCTTCAGGTGATAGAAGGCCGACTTTGTAACTGTCTTTTGTCAAAAGAAAAAAGCTCGTCACAACCCAACTTACAAAGCAGTAAAATTTAATTTTACTGCAGACGTTAATTTGCAGATGTCAGCTGCAAATTAAATAATTTTTGATGGATGATTTATAACTAGTATTATTTGTGATTGTGAATAAATTAGAGGTGCAGGTTGTTTAGAAATGCATCTAATGCGAAATAAAACAGAAACTTCAAACCACAGGAATGTGAGCAAGCTCAGACAGAGACAGTAGGAACAGCATCTTGTTCAGATGATCGCACGCACAACTCAGTGTTAAACCACTCTCATCACACAGTTTATGATGCAGTTGTTGTCAAAGCAATATTCAAAACGGTGTCTGGTTTATGATATGTGTTATCACTTTGTGAAAGCCAGTATCAGTGAAATGGGGCTCAAAATCCTTTTCAGTTTGGATTTACACTTCAAGCCAAATGTAATTGTTGTCTTATTTTTTTGCTAACAGAACTAAGGATGCAGTCTGGAGTGAAAAATGTAATGACACATATTCTGGATAAACTACACCATCAAGAAAACACAAAGCTGAATTCTTTCCTAAGGTGAGTACACCTGGTGTCTGTGTAACACAGTAGAGAAGGGTATTATATATTTTAGATGATAAGTTCGTCTATAGGAGCACAGTAGGGTGTTTAAATGACACACAAAGGCAGTTGGATGAATCTACAGGTCCACTGGCTTTAGTGACATAAACCATAAGATTGACAAACTGTTGTACAAGACACACAATTAAGAACATGAAATTACATGCAATAAAATACAAGAAATAATAATAATACTTGGTCAAGTGCTAATTCTCAGTTTTAAATTTGTTGGGTGCACCCTGGTCATCTGAATTCTAAATCATAATAGACAACAGATTAACCAATTCCAGCTCAAGTTCAGGTACGACTCAACATGAGTAAATTTCCTACACAGCAGTTTGTTATAATGTCCCAAATAAAATCTTGTCCAAAGAGTAATGTACAAAATTCCAGGATGAAACAATAAGCAAAAACGTCAGTCGGTGGTCTCACGCATAACCAACTGTGTGTGAAGATGTGAGTGATGCAGGCCTACCACACCGCAGGGTGCAGCAGGACTCCAAATGGAAAAAGAATGATTCCAGTTCTTTCTATGTCCACGTGGAAAGACTCGCTGTCAAAGTCACAGGAGGAATCCACCTCAGGAACAATCCAGCATAGAAAAAAAACTGACCTGTCAACAGACAGGACCAGCAGAAATATATTATTTTTATTAAGCTGTTCTAGCTTCAATCCTTAAATCATGTTTCTGTAGACATCATATTTGACATTAATTTGTTATGAAATTGCTCAAGTTTGCGATAAAACAATTCTTACCTGAATGCAGTATTTCGCTGCATTATCAATTTACTTTTTTGTAAATAAAAGCATTTTTTCAAACACAATGTTAACATTAAATTTTACCCAAAAGCAGTAAAAGTTTACATTTGAATAATTAAATAGTTCAAATGAAGGATATTATTAAACAAAAATGTGATAAACAGAGCAAAAACCGACACGAAAGGCACATAATATGCTCACCCAACTCAATGCGACACGTTTGGGACAACAATATAGTGGCTCTCAGTCCGGACACATGGGGTACTAAATAATGTAGTTCATATTACTGCTTTAACCTCAATAATATGAACTTTCATCATGAATAAAGTAAGAATATACTATATTTTAGGCTTTACCTTCAGCTGAACGGAGAACGAGATGAACTTCCAGGAACCAATAGCTAATAAGAGCTAACCATGCTAACGAGGCTAACGATGTAGCACCAATAATGCTCGGCAGAAAAACTGAAGTTTAATCACTTCAACAACTTCCAGCTCAGAAGTCGGATGATAAACAACAATTCTATCTGCAAAAGGGTTTGTTTCAAGTTCGTATCTATTACTTTTTCCGCCTTAACCAACACAGACTCTCGCGTTGCACAGCTCAACAGTCTCCCCCTCATGGCGGATCTCTCCCGCACACACAAACAATGCTTCAGACACGGGGAAGAAGGGCGGGACCTACAGCGACAGTCTGTATTCTGATTGGTTGATACACACTGGAAACTAAACTTCCTATAGACCTTTTTCACGCTTCCGCGTTTTAAAGCGGATGTGGGGTTTGACAATTTCCGGTGGCTATAGCGTTAGCATT
>CAEGAE010095416.1:0-21629 GCA_903067095.1 Girardinus metallicus
CACTCACACCTAGGGACAATTTGGAGAGGCCAATCAACCTGACAGTCATGTTTTTGGACTGTGGGAGGAAGCCGGAGTACCCGGAGAGAACCCACTCCGTGCAGAAAGACCCCGGGCCGGGAATTGAACCCAGAACCTTCTTACTGCAAGGCAACAGCTCTACCAACTACGCCACTGTGCAGCCCATGTGGGGTACCAGGAATTATATATAATTATACATCAGTGACATGCAGAAGGAGTCAGATTTTGTATATCTTACTGTATATATCCAGTAAAGAAGCTTATATTTCAGTCTTGACCTTAACTGATTTTAATTATGCTTTCATCAATAATTCAACAATGTGATAGCAAGAAAAATAAAAGAGTAATATAAGGTCTCATTTGATTTCGTAAAATTGAAATGTTTACCTATGCTCCAGTATAAATAAAGGTCAAATAACAGATAAGTAAAAGACAGATGTATGATCACTGAGCTCTGATGGATAGGTTTTTGTTGTTACCAGAATGATGCAGGATCATTTTCAACTGTAACTTGAACCTTCTCCTGGTTCAAGTTACAGTTGAAGAGGTGCTGCAGAACCCCACAGAGCTGCTTTGCACCAGCCTTCACAAGTCTGGGCCTGACACCATCAGGACCTGCAGCCTGACTTCTACAGACAGACACAGATGTAAAGGGAGCAAGCAGCATCTCCTCATTTAGTTGAAGCATCTGATTAACTTCTCAACACTGTAATGATACCTCAACTACACCACTAATTTCCAGATGATCTGAAAACAAGTACAGAGAACAGAAAAAGGACGAAGTTTAAACCCTTCCGTTGTTCAAGTGAGGTTATTGGCAAACAAGATGGTTCAACTTTGTACCCTCAGGACACAGCTAGATTACTGAGAATGAAACATAAATTGTTTTGCTAAGATATGACTGCAGGATCATCTCCCCAACTTCAACATTTCTCTGCCAAGCTTTCTCTTATCAAGAGAGACTTAAAGACAAGAAACAAAAGCAAAGGAGGTAGTTTAGCAGTGCTTGTAAACAACAGAAGGTCATGTTACTGTGGTATCATCTCTGCAGACCAGACTCTGAACTGTTAGCAGTAAGTTTTTGCCCATGTTATTTTAGAACTGTTGCTATGGCTACACGTCTTAGCAACTATCAAATATTAAAAAAGAAAGTATCAGTGAAAATCGTTCCAGCTCCTCAACATCCAAACCAGAGTAAAAAATTTTCCAAAAAGCAATGTTTCAGCCAGAAAAGGAAAAACAAAAGGAATTACTTCTTCAACTTGTTGATGATTTTAAATTTACATAAATAAAAAGACAAAGTTAAGTAGAGAAAGAAATATTAAAGTTTTGTTGTAATGCAAATCATATGCCCCAATATTGTGGCCAGATGAAGAATGAAAGAAACTTGAAAATAACAAGCAGAATGCATCAGATTATTCTCTTTACTTCTCTTGATCTTCTGTTTCTGCTAAAGCCCAATTCTTCCACCAAAATTTCTGTCTCTGTCTTGAAACATTTTCAAGAAATCTTTTTCTATTTCTTTGACTGCACCCACATTTCACCCCACACTAAATGATTTGAACTCAGGGGGATTGAGATCCAGAGGGCTCAAAGCTTCACTCAGTTCCCTCAAATCCCTCTGTTTCTGCTCTTATAACTCTAGGCAAGGAAGGTAATGACAAATTCTTCTGGACCTGGTTAAAGGGAATTAATACATGACACTTTCTAAACTTTAGTCTCTAGTTGGTTATGGGGACTAACCAACCACAATTGCTTCAATATTCTTTTAAGATAATTCAGTTCAATTCAAAAGAACTTTATTTATCCACTCCAAAAAATAAATTATTGTTATAACTCATATAATCCAAGTTTCTTAAAAGAGTTTAAGTAAAGAAGCGTATGGGCAGGAGAGATCTCCAGTAGCAGTCAGTCTTGCAACAAATCTGAAGAAGCCTCTGACTCAAGACTGTTTCTGTTTGATGGTCTCATGTCTGTCCTGATATGCTAACAGCTCAATTTCCAGGCAGCAAAGGCAATATTCCACATCAACTAACACCATCAGATGTTTCAAACACTGCCAGTCTACTTCCTTTGCTCTCCCACTTCTCTTCAAACCTCTCTCTGACCATAGGCAGCAGAAAACCATGAAGTTGTGGTTATAATCCTTCTCCATCATGATGAATGGAAGAGGTGGTGTGAACTTTCTCCTTCTCTCTCTGCTCCCTGGTCCTGCTCTGCATCCATGAAGCCTTTTCAGGTCCTCTGGGATCTGGGGTCATAGTTCAGGTATTATCTGAGCTTTTAAGTGCTCCCTCGCTGTATGAATTACCTTCATAATTTATGAGAGCAGGAACAGCCAGAAATAAGGAGGAGCAGGCCCTTCATCTGACACTGCCACTACCACATTGTTTCTTACTTTAGATAGCATGATGACCCAACTTCTTCAATTCACATTACATCACTTTTGCACACAAATGCATAATCATTCACACCACAGGCTTAGCTGGGCAGTTACATATCAGTACATCTAGAGGCTGTCTCAGCATGAACCCTTGCTGCGACAACTGTTGTTTAAATGTACTGTTCTAAAATTCTACTTTGAAATATTTTATATCAGGATTAAACATTGTTTCACCATTGTTCTGCTCAGGAGCCACTGTCAGCTTCTCCCTGGGGGATGAGCAACCTGAAACCAAATCTTCTTTTATCCCCATTCCTTGTTTCCATCGGAGTCTCTTTTGCTTCTTTGGGTTTACATTTGTTTCTTTTGTTTGGAAATCTGATTTCCTTCTGATAATTTCTAACCAGTAAACCACAATTGAAGTTGATTTACCTTCTTCAAGGACTTATATAATACTTTCATTGTTTCCACTGGCAGCACACTTTCAGCTCTTTAGTGTCTGCAAGTAATTTCCATGAAACTCAGACTCGGTTACATCATTACACTTGAGCACATATTTGTTTTAAAAATGCAAATTAAAGGGTGATTGTAATGTTTCCATTTAATTCAACACTTTATTTATTTTTAAAGTGACATATTACAAAGCTAAAATGTTTAGCTGTAATAAAATATCAATATGTGATATTATTGTAAACAACAGAAGGTCATGTTACTGTGATATATGTGATATCAATGTGTGATATGTCTGACTATTTTGTTCTTATTGTTATATTTTAATGTATAGTAAAAAACAAACAAAAAAACACCATAAAATGAATAAGTATCTTTTGCCTGGGGTTGTAACTTCAGGTTAGTATTGCTGCAGACAGATTGGATTGCTAACAGACAGAGAGATAACAACACAACAGAGTTGGTGCATAAAATGGTGAGAGGTTGCAAAAGCAAACAAGGGCTTTTGCTTGCTTGCTGGAGGATCCTTTTGTTCAGGATCCTCCAGCTGAATAAAATGTGTTGGTAAGAGTGGAAAAGTGATCAAGAAAGATAAACTACTTCATGATAATGAATGAGCTCCAAAATAAACATCAAGTAGATGGCCAAAAACCTTAGAGCCATGTCTGTCTGACTATAAAAAGAGAGAGACAATGATGGAAAACTGAGAATAGCATGCACACTTAAAAAAAAAACGAAAAAATCAAGTTAATAAAATCTAGAGGGAATGGATAAGATCACCTGGAAATTGAATAAATTTAATGGAATGTGCGCCTGCAAGATATTACCGGAGGCTAAGCATAATACTATCACTGCACCTGAACCAGAAGAACACAACCATATCTCCAACGCGCCATCATGTATGTGTTGCGCAAACCAGAACAAACCTAAACCACACAAATACAGGCCATATGCGCATCATGCGCATGGCCCTCAAAAATAGCACATTTAATCCGCTGTTTTTCTTAATTATTTTTAGAAAGTGTACAAAATAATAAAGACAGAAAAATAAAGTCTACCATGGTGATCCACGGGAAGAGGAGGATGGACATTCCCAGGATCTGGTGGTGTGTCTTCCAGAGGAAGAGATGAAGCAACGTTTGCTTGTTTCTACTCTCTTTTTTTTTTTTTTTTTTTTTTTGGCAAAATTTTGACTTAACAGCTGTTTATCTGGCAACCCCAGCAGAACTGCACACACAGTAGAAATCTCAGGCAGGGTCCACACAGCTGCTCTTAGAACTCTTATTCATTTTTAACTAGCTTCACTCTATAGTGACGTTTAGCCCACAGAAAGAGCACCAAGCCGCCAAATAATGGCTAAACCTTTCAGAGGTGCAACCAACCTCCATATAAACCTGCTTTTCAAATTTTTTTTCTTGTATTTTTTTTGTATTTTTATGTTTTGTATTTTGTTTAACAGCACTGATATAAACTCATCAATATGAGGTTTAGGACATGCCCCCCCCACAGCGGGCTACGTACATGATGCTTAGACACAAAAGACCTTTTTTAGTAAAGACGTAAAAGGATTAGATAAGGAAAAATTCTATAACTATAATAATAACAATAATAATAATAATAATAATAATAATAATAATATATTATCTAATACAAATCTTTTTTTTTTACTTAAAGGAAAATCTCAAGATACACACAGTGCGCACAGCCGTACAGGTGCAAGCACTACTAGAGATAGGCACCAGCACCCCTTGCTGTCCCACTAGGGATAAGTATGTTTGGTAATTCATGTATGAATGGATTGTATAAGAAACCCATTATAAAGCCTTGCCCATTCTCTGGTTACCCTTTGTATAAAAGTGTATGGGAAGGTTGGCGCTAACATGTGACCTTAGGGAAGCTAGAATCAAACTCAAAATCTGCCATAAAGTCCGACATGCACTTTAAAACTGGTAAGCAGCAGTCATCCCAACAGTAAATCTATATGAATGCAAGTGCTTGAGTTGGTAATTATGACAGTTGTTCTGTCAAGAGAAAAAAAAACTTCCAAGACTGCAGCTTGTGACAGAGGTGTTCGTACAGCAAGAAACATATGCTGCATTTTTTATCTTGGCAGAAACTGCCCACATCCTCACAAGCCAAGAATGACTTATTTAGCACAAATTTTAACACACACACCACATGCGCGCCCACACGCACGCACACACACGCACAATCATGCTCATTAAATGAGATAGTGCTTCATTTATCTGTGGTGCATTATTTATCAGTAGCAGCGTTGCTACTCCTCAAGGTATTTACAGCAGGGAAAATATTTACAGCAAAGAAGGGAAGATTGGAAAAATTAATATTCCATGGGATTGGTATGCAAATCACTGATCCTTCTGGAATAATAACCCTTATAACACAAATAAACACAAACACAGGAAACATTCAGTAAGAACTTATAAGGGATGGTTTTAGACTTAGGAGGTGGAGGGATTAAGGGTAAGATGGCATTTAAAGGTAAGTAAGAAATTCTGTCCTATCAGTAGGATAGAATTTGTAAAAAATTAGAAGAAAAGATACAAACTATGGGAATGGAGAAGAAAATAAAGAGTATGATTAGTGTAAGGGTAAGTGATAATTGTTCAGGTAAGAGGTCATAAATTAGAAAGCAGTAATGACTCGTGAGTTTGTCGGATTTTGGGCGTTGGTGGCCTTGCCTTGTTTTCTCATTCAAACTCATTTTCAGGTATTTTCATTTATTTTTGTTCCTTTTTTGATACAGTATTACAAATGCTGAGTACATGAAACTATATACACTATATGGAAATTGCTATTATTATCAACAATTGATTTATTCAAAATAATAGTAAGACTTACTAATAGTAATAGTAAGAAAAACAAACTGCTTGTTTGTTTTTTCCATAATACAGAAAAATAAACAAGCAGTAGAGAAAATCTCTCAAAATAATATCAATTTCTGTCAGCAAAAATGTCCCAAAATTCAATTAATTTAAATTAGAATGAAGCATAGAGTCCCAGGTTCTCAGTGACATCCTCTTGCGTTGCGCAAACAGTCTCTGACCCACGCTTCAAACTCTAACAGCCATTTTAGGTCATTCCTTTCACCTTATGTTTGTTTAAACATCCATAAAGGGAATCCTCCCGCAGTAGGGACCTGATCATGTGTGTTTCTCTTGTTGGCTGCCACGCCAACACACTCACCCTTATAACTGTCCACACCTGAAACCATCCATGATTCTGTCCAAAATCAGTTTTAAACAGCGAAACTTTAGATAATCCATAAATCAAATTACTGAAACTGTCCTAAAAACAGCTTGACATATTTACCTATTACATTAATTAATCAAAAGAAACATAAACACAGCACTTCTATTACAAGAGTTAGCTGCCACCTGCATCTAAAAGACAAGCCTCATTGTGAAATTTATTCTGGCTGTCTTACAGGATGTTTGTTAATTTTGCTTCATCAAGTTTGCTGTGTGGATGACAGGCTTAACCAGAAGAGACAATGTTGCCGCTTTGTCAGCTCTCTCTCTCTCTCTGTATGTATGTATGTATGTATGTATGTATGTATGTATGTATGTATGTATGTATGTATGTATGTATGTATGTATGTATGTGTGGGTGTAGGCGTGTATGTCTGTGTGTGTCAGATCCCTCCGGCATAGATCATTGGTTAGAGCGCATTTTGTGATGATATGCTTCTGACTACTCTTTGTTTATACCAATATAAGCAAACTGAGATAAAAAAAATCCAGTCCACATTTTGACAAAAAAGAAAGTGACATGTAATCTGCTTCTGATTCTGCAAATCTTTCTCATTATATGCTGATTAGAAGTAAATATCCATAAAACACAAGCATGAGAAAATTGGTAAAGAAAGCTGTGTCTAAGTAAGTTGTAAGTCATAGATTTGCAAGACTGAAATCACCAGTGGGATTCTACAGCTAGATATATTGGTGATAAAAAAAAAAAAAAATTCTTTCGAAAAAAGTTTATTGATACTTGGGACACTTTTAAAACCATGGCATTTTACAATTATACAGAAATTTTACATTTTTAAATATTTTTTTAATAAATACAACTCATACATTCAAATAAACTAAAAGAAGATAAAAGCAAGGATATTAAAACAAACTCTCTGTAAGTGAAAAGTTAGGCAGGACCGGGGTGACCTTACAAAGTTCGGAGCCGTCCCGTTCTTCCAAGCAGTGCCGGTGCTCAAAGGGGATCCCCACCCTGAAGCTCCTTCCCACCAGCCTCACCCGGAGAGCCAGGCCTCCGCGGCTTGGACCTCTGTCCGTGGAGCGCCGGCTCCTTCGTCCATGGAGGCGCAGGCTATTCTTATTTGTGGCTGTGTCCTTGGCGCCACCTGCAGCTCTAGATGTTTCTCTTCTTGCTGCTGCCATTTGGATCACAGCCACGGGGGGGATCTGCCTGCGCCTGCTTACCAGCAAGTTTCTGGAGGTCCATATGGCGTCTTTGATGGTGGCTAGGGTGAGCCACATCTCCACAAAATCTTTGTTTGCTGTTTTTCAGTGGCTCACCCTGTACAGCACTAGCTGTGGATCAAGGACCTCCCTTGCTGGCAAGTATGGGAATTGCAAGGAGCCGGCCTTTTCCCACAGGTCCACAGCAGCGCTGCACTCCCACAAAATGTGCCTCACCGACTCCGGCGCGCTACAACCGGGTCAGGGGCAGATGGACGTAGTTGACATGCCGCAGGAGTGCATGACAGCTCTGACCGGGATGATCCCATGAGCCACCATCCATGACAGGTCCTAGAGTCTATTTGGAAGGACGCGATGGCTCACGTTGCGCCAAACTGTGGTGGTGTCTCGCATTAGGAGGCCGCGCACTGGAGCCGCTGGTTCCCAGTCCTGCACAACAGAGACAATAAAACGATGGTTGGTTAAAATCCTGCTCTCCTCTCCTTCCAGTTTAAAATGTTCTAAAAATTTCTGTATAAAAGCGTATGCCGGGGGAGGTTAAAAGCTACAGGGTTCTAAAATCACTTTTTATTAGCTTTAATTTTCTCAAGTACGCTCCAATCCAGAATCTGGATTGTTTTTGTGTTGTGTTTGTTTTGTGATTACTGGAGATGTTCATGGCCTGTTTGAGGTGAGTACTGGTATAATGACTACCTAAAAACAAGTACAGATCTGGGACTCCTTTTCCTCCTTCCTCCTTTTGTTCTTCATTATTTCTCTTCTCAATCTTTCCCACTTGGAAGTCCCAGATGAAATAAAAAATGGCCCGTTCTAGTTCTAAAAACACTCTCCTAGGAGGGATAAAAACAGCACTGGTTAGTAAGTACACTGGTAAAATCACTGCTTTGATGATTAAAATCTTCCCCTCTATTGTTAAGTTTCTCATTCCTCAGAATCCCAGTCGCTGTTTTACTCTTGCTATTATTTCTGTCCAGTTTATCTTTCCTTCTCCATTTTTATCAAATTTCACCCCCAGTATTTTTAGTTCTTGTGCCACCTGAAACTGCAATCCCATCTTCTCACTATTTCCGTGGTCCATAAAATTGTGCTCTTGTTTTTTTATTTATTTAGTTTTGAACCTGACGCCTTGCTCTAAACAAAAAATAATAATTGGACACAAATGTAGACAAAACGTTTAATGTAAAGTCAGAATTTCCAGTACACCCATATTACCAGACAAAGATGGCCTCACCACTGGTTTTGGATTTTGTTGTCAGCTTCAACTTTTTCTTCTTTTACATTAAACTTTTTTGAACAATGAACATTTCTACTGCCTGTCTGCCTGCATATGGGTCACACCATTACACGTTATTAGTCTGCTTTTGAATGCAGCCCAAATTTTTATATTTTCTTCATTGAATTTTACTTTTCAGATATGATAAACTTGAACATGGGCAGCTGTGAATGGTCTCACCTCTACCAGTCAGTTTGCAAAATGTTATGTCACACCCATCCATGTGTTTGAGCTGCTGCTCGGTTTGCTGAAGAATGATGGACACTTTGCCACTTAAACCATCAAGGTGCTACCATGACTGAAGAGAACACAAAACACAGTCATCAACTGCCTTCTGAGTGACACACCAGCAAACAGATAATGATGGCACATCTAGAGTATGTGGATGTTGGGGTGTGCATAGCTGTGAGTGGGTGTGCGTGGTGTGTGTGTGTTGATTGGTCCACCAATGCACTTATTGGAATTGTAAATACCAGAGCTCTTTCCTTGTATGAAACACCCACATTTTCGGTAAACTTCCGCCTCTTGTCTTATTTTTCTTTATAGTTCAATAATCAATAGAAACTCATATAACAAGACAGCAAAACTCAAAACCAACTTCATGGAAACAGAAACACTGACAAAAATGCTGGCATAAACAAACATCACTTAGGAGAAAAGAAGTTTAGCTGAATGTTTTGTGTTCTTAAAATCCAAGAAGGTTGTTTTTCTCCCAATCTCCAGCAGAGGCCTGACCGGGCCCCAGGCCCCAAGCCCCAGGCCCCAGGAGCCACCAGGATGAGTTAGAACTTACCCACGTACCAGCCACCACAGAGGAGTGTGTTGTCAGACAAGAAGGCAGGTTGTGAGGAGAAGACATGCAGCAAACGTTATTGGGCCGGGACTTGAACCTGTGATGGCCCTGTAGAGGATTAAGGCCTCCATACAAAGGCCACCGCCGCACTTGGAAAGAGAATAATTAAATTCAGTGAGGAAAAGTTTATAACATAAAATGTGGAAAAAACTAAATGCTGTGAATACTTTCCAGATGCTGCACTGTGGCATGGTAGAAAATGTAGTCAGTCTGTTAACCGAAACAATAAAATTGCATTTGGGCATTAGAGTCACATAACTATTTATGTAAAGACATGGTGTGCACACCATGCGTATGCTGGTCATTTTTAAATATTTGGCTCCCAGAGCAGTACAAAGCTCTACCTTACCCTCTACTAGACTGTCATCCTCATAAGGGCCTGTGCTCTCCACCTGTAATTCATCTAAACTAAACAGCTGTTCGTGCTTTGGGAAACAAAACCAGAGTAGCTGGTGAATCTCACAGTTTGAAACAGTTTGTGTTAAAATATTGACATAATTGTGATGGGGCAAAAAATAGTTTCTCAGTGTTTTTCTTAAAACTGAGATATCAAAAAACAGCAGTCTGCAATGGATTTTTCTCTCTCATTCTCCTCACTTTTCTGCTGTTTTTGTGGCTGGTGTTTCAGGCTCTTGATGGGAAACTGAAGTGTTGTTCAGGACAATGGAGAACATAAAGCAGTCCTTTTTGTTAAACATTTTATTTCAGTTTACTTTTTAACATGTCGGCTTGTAGGGATCAGTCAGTGCTTTTGGATCTGTTTTTTATGACAGATCCACACAATTTGTAAACTATCATAATAAATTGTGTACTAGTACAATTAAAAGATCACACATTATTCTATGAAACCTCCTTTAGCTTTAACTATTGCACACATTTGCTGTCCCATTGTTTCCAGCTTTTGCACCATCACCAGATTTATTTCCATCCAGAGTCTCAATATAAGATCTGGAACTGATGATGGCCACTGCCCAAAGCCTTCACCAACATCCCAAAGGTTCTGAGCAGGGCTCAAGTCTGAACTCTGTTCTAAGAAGGGGGCTTTAGGGGTTACGTAAGTTGTTGGCAGCTGAAACGCAATTATTTATGCAGTAACTATCCAAACATTTGCGGTTTAAATATTGTCAAAATCATATTATTGGAACTGAAATAGGCTTATTGTAGTATGTATGGGATATTGTCTTGAAAATAAAAAAAAGCAAGCATGAATGAACAAACTGGAGTCTGTCTTAAAGGTGATCGACCAGCGTTAGAATTACCAAGCTTCTGTAAAATATTGTGATGAGCAGTGTCTAATGTAGCATGAAGATCTAACAGGACAAATATACCACAAGCTGTTTGTCTAAGGAGAACGTTATCATCAGTGATGAGCTTTGAATGACTTCCAGCAGGTTAATATGGTTTAAATGCTGACAAAAACTGTACAGATTAGTTTGTTTCACTGGTTAGTCGCCATCTCATGTTAGTTCATTTTAATCAACTGAATAGGAAAAAGTAAATCTGGGAGGCTGCTATTATTATTAACTAATAACACTTTCTCATTTTAGGACAAAAAAAAAACAATAAAAGCATTGTAAATAGCTAATTGTGTTATTTTTATACAAAATGCTTGACTCAGCTTCAGATGAAGTCTCTTTTTCTTTGGGATATACTTTCTAAGTATGAATTTTTATGGCAGCAGTTTTCTCAGTAACTTTACCCCTCAGAGAGCTATGCTGCATCAGGACTTGTCCCTTTTCAGCTCCCAAATATCTCCAAAGCCATGACAGCTGATGTTATTCACCTCCTCCCACCTTTCCTTCCTGACATTGTCCTAAGGTTCCTAAACTTCTCCACAGGTAAATAATTCATTTCTACTTACTGCTGCTCATCCCATTTAATTCTTAAAAAAAATGATGTCCCATTCACCGTTATTGTTGATATATTTATTGCTCATTTATACAATGGTTTGGCTCATTGATTTGACTATCTGTGCTACTTTGTTAGCATGTGTAGACAGCTTTGTCTATCTGTCAGAGCTACCTTTAGATAACTGCTACTGTCATATTTACAAGTTAAAACCATAGTTGATACACCAGTAGCCTGTTCCATATGCACTCAGCTGTGGAGTCGTTCCTCCAACTCTGCCCCTCTGGCTTTCACCCCACAATTAGTTTGCTACAGGCAGTGACGTTTACTCCTAGTTTCAGTCAGTAAAAATTAATATTCACTCGGAAATGGATGACTGAAAAATATATATACTAGAAGACTGGATAAAAGTGATCCAGAACATTCTCTGGATGGAGGAACTGACATTTGACTGAAACTGGAGCATGATAGATTTGAAGAATGTTGGACAGCGGAATGGTTCACACTTTACTTTGTACAGAGGGTCTGGACCCTTGGCAATTGAGAAACAATTGCTTCCTGGATATGTGAACTCTGTTGAGGTTTAAAAATTTTACCCAATCTCTATCATTTGGCTGTGGCATGTGTCAAAATGAAGTTTACCAGACATAGCCTGCACTGTAAAAAGCCATCATCCACTGTGAAGAGAGAAGTGCACAGTAGCTGTTGCACTGTGCAACAGCTACTGTTGATGTTGGTTGTTAATCCAAAGCGGCTGTTGATGTTAATCCAATGTTTTGGAAGAGTAACCAACACGGACTGAACAGCTTTGTTCTCTTCCTCTGCTGCTAAAACTACAAGCAGACTACAATTCTAAAACAGCACAGAAAATCTGCATCATTGTTCACAAATTCTCCTGTTCACTGATTGGCCTGCCGAAATTCTACCAGAAAAATCGAGTTAAATGGGAGAAAGGTGATAGAGAGGAGTGCAGGGAGATTTGAATTGGGCAGAAATGTGCAGGAATGCAAGGTTACCGTAATGCTTTGGGGCTGGTAGCGAGGTACACCTAATTTTGGACTGTTGAAGGAGGCCACAGTATCAAATGAAAACCCTTGCCAGCACAGAGATAACATGAAAACTTCATCCAGAAACAGTCCAGAGAAGGAATTGAACCGAGGGTTTTATTTCTGCAAGGCTAACGTGCCATACTGGACTGTAGAAAGTAGTACATTTCAACCACATTTTTATTAGCAAATAATGTCTCCTTACTTAAAGCAACAGTTTTCCTGAAAAAATGACAGTATCTGTGCAACTAACAGTTTAAATGAAAAAGTGATGTGCAGCATTTGGTAATGTCTTGGGATGTGTAATTTCAGTGTGTTTAAGTGTTTCTATTTTTACAGCAAATAAATTTGGGGGCAAATTAGAGTGCTAAACATAAAAAAAAAACATCTTGTAAATGTTCTCTTGCCACTCTTTTAATACATAAATAAAATATAACATAAAAGATAAGATCATTTTGCAGCGATATAATCTGCTCCTCACTGACTAAAAACCTTGTCAGGTAGAAACTATTTCTTTTCAACTGTCCAGACTGTTCTGACTCTTGAGCCATTAAACACCCACACATTTTCTGAACCCGTAGCACTGCTGTGCAGAAAGACAGGTGTGCACGACTGCAAGTGACCTTGTGTAGGCATGTGTGAAAGCAGGTGTAAATGTGGACTTGACTGAATACAGCAGAATAATTTTGATTTAATCTTTTCCCAGACCTTTTAATCGTTTTGTGTCACAAGTCCCTCAAGCAAAAATATGGATCTGTTTTCAGCCTCTATCAAATGTCAGAGTTACAATTCACATTCACAGATAATCTAATATTTTCCTCCTCTTGCATCTGTACACAGTTCCAGCCTGTTTGTCCTTGGCTATGACTTTTCTTTGCTGCTTTTGTTGCATTTGACTTCAATGTTCTTCTTCACCGGGGGCTAAACCACTTTTAGGCATATTAATGGTTGACCCTGAAACTTCATGGAGAGTCAAAGTAAATAAGCTTGGACATCTTCTCTTACTCCCACACGGGGATACTTAATGACAAGGATGGGATTGCAGTGTGCAGCACAATGATAATATCAGAGGTTTAGAAAGGAAAACTTTTGAATTATGTCCAACTTAGTTTATTCTCAAAGATTCTTTACCAAGACTCTGATGATGAAGTCAGACTGTGTTTCACCTGGTATTGAAAAGGATTTAATGTGAGTCAGACCCAGAACACAAACCACAACCCAGAAAAGGTTAAAAATGGGCAATATGGTTAGTGACTTCTGCTCAGGTTGATTTGTATTTTTACAAAGCAGTAGTCAACATAGAGACCAGAAACAACCATAAAGCACACACATCAGCTATGTTTCCATAACAAATGTGCACAAACCTTTGTCTATATTTTCCTGATGTTAAAAAAACTACTTTGCAACTGCTTTATTTTCATTATGCAAGAAATAAAATTAAAATCACATGTAAATAAGTTTGTCCACACAATAAGACATTAAAAAGCATGACAGTGACAAATGTAAACAGTTACATGAGATATATTCATAATTCAGCCCTGGTGCTAGTGCTCATCCTGTATCAGCCAATCAGAGGAGACGTCAGCATCTTTTTCAGGCATAGGAACAACAAGTCCTGCCTACTTGGGAGAGGCTATATATGCAGTATTTTGGAGAAATTATGGTCAGAGATTTTACAGAAGAGCAATGGATTCACCCATTCATCCATTCATTCATCCATCCATCCATCCATCCATCCATCCATCCATTTTCTTCCGCTTATCCGGGGTCAGGTCGCTTGGGTAGCAGCTTAGGTAGGGAGGCTCAGACTTCCTTTTCCCCAGCCACTTGTTCCAGCTCCTCTGGGGGAACCCCAAGGCTTTCCCAGGCCAGCTGAGAAACATAGTCCCTCTGGCGTGTCCTGGGTCTTCCGGAACACCTCACCAGAGAGGCATCCGGGAGGCATCCTGACCAGATGCCCGAGCCACCTCAACTGGCTCCTCTCGATGTGAAGGAGCAGCGGCTCTACTCTGAGTCCCTCCTGGATGACTGAGCTTCTCACCCCATCTCTAAGGGAGAGCCCAGACGCCCTAAGGAGAAAACCCATTTCGGCTTCTTGTATCCGTGATCTCGTTCTTTGAGTCATGACCCAAAACTCATGACCATAGATGAGAGTAGGAACGTAGATCAACTGGTAAATCGAGAGCTTCGATTTTTGACTCAGCTCTCTCTTCACCACGACGGACCTGTACAGTGCCCGCTTCACTGCAGATGCTGCGCCAATCCACCTGTCGATCTCCAGCTCCCTTCTTCCCTCATTCGTGAACAAGATCCCGAGATACTTAAACTCCTCCACTTGGGGCAGGACACCCCCTACTCCCTGCCCCCGACCTGGAGAAGGCACTCTACCCTTTTCCGGCTCAAGACCATGGCCTCGGATTTGGAAGCACTGACCCCATCCCGGCTGCTTCACACTCAGCTGTGAACCGCTCCAGCAGGACCTGATGAAGCCAATAGAACCACATCATCCACAAAAGGCAGAGATGTGATCCTAAGGCCACCAAAATGGATCCCCTCAACACCTTGGCTGCGCCTAGAAATTCCGTCCATGAAAGTAATGAACAGAACCGGTGACAACTCTCACTGGAAACAAGCTGACTTACTGCCGGCAATGCGGACCAGATTCTGACACCGGTCATACAGGGACCCGACAGCCCGCATTAAAGGGCCCGGTACCCCATACTCCCAGAGAACCCCCCACAGGGTTCCCCGAGGGACACGGTCGAACGCCTTCTCCAAGTCCACAAACCACATGTAGACCAGTTGGGTGAACTCCCACACACCCTCCAGGACCCTGCTGAGGGTGTACAGCTGGTCCAGTGTTCCACGACCTGGACGAAAACCACAATGCTCTTCCTGAATCCAAGGTTCGACTATCCGATGGATCCTCCTCTCCAGGATCCCTGAATAGAAACTTGCCAGGAAGACTTAAGAGTGTGACCCCCTTGTAATTGGAGCACACCCTCTGGTCCCCCTTTTTGAACAGGGGGATGACCACTCCAGTCTGCCAATCCAAGGGAACTGCCCCCTATGTCCATACAATATTGCAGATTTGTGTCAGACACAACCCTACAACATCCAGAGCCTTAAGGAACCCATCCATCCCTGGGATCCTGCCACCAAGGAGCTTTTTAACCACCTCAGCGGCCTCGTCCCCAGAGATTGGAGAGCCCGACCCAAAGTCCCCAGTCTCAGCTTCCTCAATGGAAGGCATGTTGGTGAGTTCGAGAAGGTCTTTGAAGTATTCTGCCCACCAGCCCACAACATCCCGAGTCGAGGTCAGCAGCACACCATCCCCACTATAAACAGTGTTGGTGCTGCACTGCTTCCCCCTCCTGAGACGCCGGATGGTGGATCAGAATCGCCTCGAAGCCATTCGGAAGTCTTTCTCCATGGCCTCTCCAAACTCCTCCCACGCCCGGGTTTTTGCCTTAGCAACTACCCGAGCCACATGCCGCTTCGCTGCCGGTACCCATCAGGAGTCCCACAGGCCAAAATGGCCCAATAGGACTCCTTCTGCAGCCTGACAGCATCCCTCACCTAAGGTGTCCACCAACAGGTTCGAGGGTTGCCACCACGACAGGCACAGACGACCTTGCGGCCACAGCTCCGATAAGCGGCCTCAACAATGAAGGCACGGAACACGGTCCACTCAGACTCAATCTCTCCTACCTCCCCCGGAACGTGTTCAAAGTTCTGCCTGAGATGGGAGTTAAAGCTCCATCTCACAGGGGACTCAGCCAGACGTTCCCAGCAGACCCTCACAACACGTTTGGGCCCAAGGAGAGGGCAATGGATTCAACCCATTCAAATGACACATAGCCTGTAATAAACTGTGAGAGCTCTGGTGGAGCCAGCTGCACATTGTCTGAAAAAAACAAAAATAAAACATCATCCTCCCACCATCTCCTGTTTTTTTCTTCGTCATTTTTGCCAAGAGGTAAAATCTATTCCATTGCAGTTTTGTGAAATACATCTACTTCTGATGGATTAATAGAAAAAAATTAGCCCAACGCAAAAACTTTATTTAAAAACACGTTTGTTTGTTTGCTGTTGGGTTTTTTTTTTTTCTTCAAAATTGCCTTGTTTCCATTAAATTAAATTTTTGTACTTTTAATTTGAAAAGTTTTTTGGTTAACAAAAATGTCTTCAGTGTTTTCTCAGCTCTTAAAATATTGCTCTCCTGCACAGACTTTTTCCCAGGATGCACTGCCCTGCAGTTATTTTAAGTATATCCCTTATCAATCACACTCAGTTTACCAAAACAGTTTGTCAACATGATCTAAAGAAGCCTGATGTTGATGAACTATTTTATAACATGGATAATCTTCATCAGCACCACATAAAACCCTTTTTGGTCAGCAGTGGCATTAGGTGATGATAATAGTGAGGCTGCTCATCATGTTTAGTTTTAAGTACAGAAGCTTTAATGTCCATCAGATGGGTTACTACTGACTCCATAAAGTAATGACCAGGAAAGCTGGATGAGTGGCCCTTGCTTTATTTTTGGTCTGCTTCTGCTTCCTGTCTAAAGGAGATGCAGTTACCCTCATGTATTCTCCAGGCTAATGGAACTGAACTTTCTTCTCTCTGTTTTTGTTCTTTAATTCATGTCTGTCTGTCACTCTCTCAATTTTCCCGTTGTCTCCATTATTTCCAAGAAGGAGTAGACATCTAACCTTCTGACACATTATATCTGGTTTCTGTGGAAGTAAGTCAGGCATCTTTGTACTTTCTTCTCTCTTCTCTCTCTGTCTTTTGTTGTCCTGTACTCATCCTCCAATCTCCAACCCCTGACAGCAAGGCTATGACCTCTGAAACTTCTCCATTTCACAAGGAGTCTGTCATGTTGGGGCAGCCTACAGTTAGAGGTGTGTCCCCTGGGTACAATACTGGCCATGGGCCAGTATTGTACCCAGTACTGGTACAATACTGGCCAGTGTTGTACCCAGGGCCAGTATTGTACCCAGGGGTACAATACATGGGCCAGTATTGTACTCAGGTTGGACATTGCCTTCCTAATAAATAAGGTATGCCTTGCACTGCAATATGATGCTGCCAAGGTTGACAATATATTTTGATTGCTGTCCTTTAATTACATTGATTTGTTTTAATATAGTTTATAGTTGAGTGTTGCCTTTACATTTGAGGGACAAAATCAGTGAGGAGAACTGGTTGCGAAAGGTTTACATTTTAGTGCATCATCGTATGCCATTTTGATTAAGTGTAATTGACAACGAGGTTTTGGTTAATATATTTACCTCATGTGTTTTGTTGTTTTTTTTTTCCTAATCATGCTCTAATATTGTCAGCTGGAAATTTGAAATGTACCTTTAAGACATTCTACCGAACCACACTTTAGAAAACTAAACTGTCCCAGAACAATTATTAATTCCAGCCCATTTAACCCAAAAGTTTTGACAGTTGAATTCAATTCAGTGTAATTCTATAGGGCTAATTTACAACATATATTACAACATGTATTATCTCGAGGCAATTTGCAAAAAGAAAACATGTCAATTTAATGAGAGGTGTTTCAGATCAACTTTACATATTAAATTTAACACAAAATCATACAATCTTGGGAAAAAAAACAACAGCTTTTTTAGAAAAGCGTTTTTAAAGACACCATTTTGCCCCACAAAATGACAGATTTAAATTAATTTTATTTCAACAGTATGTTATTTCTGATTGGAAGTCTTCATAGTGTTCTGGGGCTGGAGCTATTCAGCCAGAGTCCTGAATACAATCCATAGAGAAGCTACACAGGGAGATTAAGATTATGTAAAGGTTTTAATTGCAGTAATGGTAATAAAGATTTTTCATCCCCCATCCCCCAACTCCTGACAGCAAGGCTATGACCTCTGCAACTTCTCCATTTCACAAGGAGTTTGTCATGTTGGGACATCGGTTACAGAGAAGGGCAAACAGAGCTTTTGAGCTATTTCTTTCTAACCATAAAAAGTTGATTTGTTTCTAAATTGGTATTTATCTTATGAGAAATGCTCACATTTCCTACCAGAAGAAAACTTCTGAACTAAAGGAAAATTATTAACAATTTAAGTCTGCCAGAGGTATGAGTCATGTTGGCATTAACCATGAATAAAAGTTTTTTTCCAGATTTATAATCACAAATTCAGATGAGACATGATTGTAATTATGTTCACAGTGTGAAGCTTGAGTTGAGTTACAAGGTTTTGGACACTGTAATGTGCAAACAGTTGGAATGCACCATAGCACAAACATCACAGTGTGGCGCATGCTTGTCATTAGTGATCACCCCTCATGCTTAAGAGTAAGACATTTTTATTTTTACTTTTTGGAAAGTGACACAAGAGAAAATGAGTATTATGCTGTCAAAGTCTTCCCACAACAAAGCATAGCAAAGTTAGCTGATGATGATGTCACCTATGTGCACTGTGATCCATTGGCTAGTTTTAGTCAGGGGTATGAAAAATATTTTCGGTGTCCAATGTTTACGGCAGAAGTAAAGAGTGAGCAGTGGATACAAGAATATGAATCAGCCATTTATTAAGGTCCACCGGGCCTTAGTGTTTCAGCCATACCATTTGGAGAAAGTGGCACAAGGTAGTGTTGCTCCACAACAAGAACAGCTGGAGATGGTAACCTAACTGCTGGATTTGGCAGTATAGTCAACAACAGGGGATAGGAACTTGTGTGTGACTTTTATCCATTTGAATACACTGTAAAACTGTGTGTGGTGTGGTAGCTGGTTTTGGGAATTTTTCACACAAAGTTGCAAAGCTGTCAGAATGGTGAACTTTATCGCAGTGTGTTAATGGTTATCACAGGCTTGCTTTAGTTCTTAGCAACACAAGAACCTGCTGCACACAGCCCTGAAATATTTGTTATTTTGTCTGTAACAGTAGTTGTTCTGCAGTCAGTGTGCTGTGACTGTGAGGTGAAGTTTCTTAGCCGATAAAAGTATAAAGGAAACAGATTAACATCCTAAATGATTCAGCTCCCATCAGTCACCTAAAATCTCTGCACCAATAGCAATACAACAATTGCAGATTTTAGTCACAAAGTGATCTGAAACATGGAACATTTCCAAAATAATTTGCCAGACAGTTTTTTTCATTGCAAATGTGACATATTTGTCACTCTATACAGCCGTTTTACAAGACTTTTTAAAATAAATATATTTGCAAGGTTAGAGCAGAAGCAGGTACATCAACATGTCAGACAATTTCATGTTTTTATTAAGGTTTTATTGGCTCTAGTGGCCTTTGAGAGTAGTCAGACAGGAAAGTGGGTAATGATAGAGGGGGAAGACATGTGGCAAAGGTCCTCAGGCCAGGATCAGAACCTGCGACAGCCAGACCTCCATACATGGGTTGTGCTTTACACCTGCATGACTGTAGCACACCAGTCAATTTTGTTTTTCATTTCAGAAGGTTGATGTCATGATTTGAGTTTTTCCCTGTGTTTATGTAGATTTTTGTCCTCTGTGCATTCCCGTAGTCTTGTAGTCCCGTTGATTTGTCTCACCTGTTCCTCGTTGTACCTTGATTGTTTCCCTCTGTATTTATACCCACCTGTTGTCCCTGTCCTTCGTCGGATCCTTGTCGTATTGTCGTTTGTCGCATGTCAGTCCTGTCTAAGCCCAAGTTTAATCTCCAGTAGTTTGTGGGTCGACACGGTTGAACTGGGAAGTCCCGTGTCGGCTCAGCTTGCGTTTAATTCAGTTCCACGTCAGTTGCTACCAGTGTTTAGCCGTAGCTATAGGTCACTGTGCTGCCTGTTCTCCATGGACTGAATTTTGAGCTCCTGTCACCATTAAAACCACCTTCAATATCCCCAACCTGGTCCACAGCGTTCATTCTCACCACCTCATAACCACAAACCCTGACAGAAGGATCCGACCAGAAACGGTGAGGAACGCCACTAAAGACACCATGGACCCCAGCGATAGACACTTTCTGACGAGGGAGATAAGAAAGTATAGCACTGAGGTGTCCAAGCCATATTCCCCAATCTGCCGTCTCAACGCCGCAACCCGCATGTTGTGTCTGCTGGATACATGGATCCCGCGTTTTCCTTAACTGGGTTTGGAGGAGTTTCTCCTTGAGGTGGAGCGCGAGTTCCAGACGGCTAAGGCGGAGCTGGCAAGGAGATCACGACCTCCAGCTCCCGTTCCAGTCCCCGCTGCCGCTCCGCCGGCTCCCGTTCCAGTCCCCGCTGCCGCTCCGCCGGCTCCCGTTCCAGTCCCCGCTGCCGCTCCGCCGGCTCCCGTTCCAGTCCCCGCTGCCGCTCCACCGGCCCCCGTTCCAGTCGCCGCTCCACCGGCTGCCGCCCCAACCACGGTTCCCATACTTATGGGTTTTCAAGCGGCTAGGCTGTCGCCGGGACGGCAGGCGGCACGTCTGACGGCGTGGGCGGCACCTGAGCCTGCCGCTGCATCGTTGCTCCCTGAGCCGGCTGCTGCGGCTCCGTCCGAGCCTCCCTGTGCTGCAGCTCCGTCCGAGCCTCCCTGTGCTGCGGCTCCGCCCGAGCTTCCCTGTGCCTCTGCTCCGCCCGAGACTCCGCCCGAGCTTCCCTGTGCCTCTGCTCCGCCCGAGACTCCGCCCGAGCTTCCCTGTGCCTCGGCTCCGCCTGAGCTTCCCCGTGCTGCAGGCCCGCCAGAGACTCCCGCCGGGACCCAGGGGTTCCGGCGTCGCCTGTTGAGGCCTAGGTGGCTTCGGTGCGGTTCGGTAAGGTCCCGGCGTTGGGCGCGCCGAGAACGCCTGCCGGACCCGCCGCCTGGGATTCGTCTCCTGCGCCGTTCCCAGCCTCCGGATCTTCCCCGAGGGCTCCGCCTCCTGCGCCGTTCCCGACCTCCGGATCCACCGCCTGGTCTCCGCCTCCTGCGCCGTTCCCGGCCTCCGGATCCTCCCCGAGGTCTCCGCCTCCTGCGCCGTTCCCGGCCTCCGGATCCTCCCCGAGGTCTCCGCCCCTTCGTCCAATTATGGACCTGCCTCCGCGTTTGCGCCCACTGATTGGGTCATTTTTCATTCTTTTGGACTCTGGCCTGCCTTCCGCGCCTTCGCCCACAGCGTTGGGTTGTTTTTTGTTATTTATGGACTCTAACCCTCCGTCCGTCGCCCCACCGCCCACCCTTGTTGGACTTTTCATTGAACTCTGTTTGGGGCGTCTGGGAGCCGCCCCTTGAGGGGGGGTACTGTCATGATTTGAGTTTTTCCCTGTGTTTATTTAGATTTTTGTCCTCTGTGCATTCCCGTAGTCTTGTAGTCCCGTT